>JANJYP010213421.1:0-14474 GCA_024605115.1 Rastrelliger brachysoma
CAGGTTTAATGCCAACTGTTTGTCACCCCTGGCCTCTCAAATAGTGGCACCTAGATGTACATATTGGACTGATGGGACTCGTACATGTGAGAGGAATGATTAGGAAGAGGCGGTGATAACAAGCAACCATACTGAATCTTTTGAAAGACTTTGAAATAAGTGTAGGTGCGCGAGAGGTGTTCTCTTCGTTGAAAGGCGGAGATATTCATCAGCCCAGATTTGAGGCTTGTTGCTGCTGTTCTCAGGCAGTCCTGATGTGCGTTCTGTAGAGGGAGGGACTTAGTGGGGTGGGTGGGTATTTGTGGGTCCATTGAATGGGGGAGTCTGTGGGATCAAGGGCTCATGTTCACAGGCAACGTTAAAAGTTATTTATTGAATCTGGTCATTGTACTTCTGGAAAGACATTGAAATAAATGTTTGATACAAAATACTGCTTGGTTGTGTCTTAAATGAATTTACATTTTTAGGATATAAACTGAGACATTTAAACCCTCAATTGTTTCTACCAATAAATATTGTTGAATAACTACATATACTCTATATGGGCTCAAATCAACATTTCAACGTCTTTGTTACCACCTAAATTCAACATTCAGGACAGTAAATTCATAATTTTGAGCAAGTTTACTTCTCAGCATATACAATTCAAGCTCTACAAGTTGATTATTTGCAGAGTTGCATCACTAAAACAAAACACAATCACAGTGTTATTTGACATGTTTTATTACAACATTGTCTCACATTATGTCACCACAGTCACAATACAGTCATTGTGTATGATACCCTGGGTGTCCATCCCTCCAAATACAAAAGCCAGATTTATTGTCTCTGAGGCTGCTGGGCTGTTGGTTTGCTCATCTTCATTCCCCTCACTACCGACTTTCCATGGCAATAAACACATGGAGTGGTCTAGGCGGTTGGGTGGCATATCTCCTTCAAACTTCATTAGGGTCCATCTATTTTTGTCTGTAAGCAGAGTACAAAATATACACATTTATGCCCAGATTTTTGTAAAGACTCAGCTTCATTTATACATAGTAGGTCAGACATAAACATTTGCATATATTACACAAAACACTAATATTCACTCTCATACCAGTGTTAAACCTGTACATAAAGTTGCTTGCTCCATCTGCTGTCATCCCTCCAAAGACGTATATGTTCTTTCTGAGTGCCACAGCTGAGTGGGCTGCTAATCCTGGAGGGATGTCTCCTTTGGCTTGCACTTTCTCCCACTTCATGGTCCCTTAGACACACAATTGTGCTGATTTGAAAAAAAAAACCAAACAAACAGAAGCATCTAAGTGATGCTAGCTGATCTCCTGAGACAAATTCAAGACAGCTGGGAAATGGCTAAACTTATTTCCTGATTTTGATTCAAGAGAGTTTAACTTACTTGTGTCAAGACAAAACATATCATTGTGGAATTTGTCTCCTGTCATGCCTCCATGAATGTAGATCTTTGAACACACTGCTACAATAATATGCCCGTGCCTGGCAGGTGGGTGCCTGCCTTGTGTTTCTGGTTGAGACCAGGTGGAGGACACTGGAAATACATTAACATAACAAATATTAATAAACATATTTTGCTTTTTATGTCATCATGCAAAAATCAACTGAGAAAAAAAAGTATGATATTTTGAAGCAATGATTCATCGTGGTAGAACGTTTTGACTCGTTAAGGGCACATACATCCAATTTGTAAACAAACACCCACTCCCTTATGAATAAAACTGTAAGCAGAATGAGATAGTCACAAATTCCTTAGTGAGCAAATTATTTACTATTTTGGCAACCATTAAGCAGAGCCTGTATGATCTAAAATTATAGACCTGTTCACACAATATGGAAATTAGACACTGAATCCAACATTCACTACTTTAATTTTCATTTTAATCTCAACCTATTAATTGGACATGTGTTTAAATAAATATTTAAACAATTTTAATCTTAATACCGCTGTGATAAATTACATAGGCTTTTTAGGAAGAAAAGTAAAGGCATCAACATTATGGCTTTGTTACATTCAAGTGACCTATGCCAGTGTGAATGCAGCCATTATCATTTAAGATTACATACACATGCTTGTCGTCAGTTACAGACTTGATGTGTGCAGTGTGAGAAAAATATTACTGTAACAGCCTTGCACACCTACACAGGTATTTTCAGTCATTAATTCTAATAAGACTTGTGCTCAGGTTGAAAATGAATTGAGGCATTACATGAAGTCACTAAACATAAGGAATCAGTCACAGGGTACACATGCCCATCAGACAAAACAAGTGAACAGGGAGTGTAATTGTGCATATAGGACCTTTAACTGTCACTAAACATATTTGTGTTTGTCGTTTTTTTTCTTATTCTGTTTCTGTCTATAAAATATGCAAATAGGGTCACAAATGGTGAATAACCAATTGATTCAACAAACATGGATATTAATAGTATTTCCATGGCCATACAGTGCAAAACACAGTCTAAACTGAGGGACAAAATGTCTTTGTCAAAATGAAATTAAAGAAAGTGATTCATACACTGATGATGAGCAACTGGTTAATTCAAAACCTGTGTCAAACCTGTGTCAAAGATATGAAGCTTTTGGTCTGATACTGGGGCAGCTCCTGCTTCCCCTCCAGAATAGACATAAAGTCTATCCCCTATGCAGGCTGAGTTGGTGTGATATGTCCTGGGACTTGGAGGTTCCCCATTCACCAGTACATTCTTCCAGTGGGATCCGCTGTCTGGATACGTACACACAATGGATTATAGTTGATAAAAATCAATTGTCATGTTTTTTACAGTAAGTGTGTATGGTCATAACACAACAACTACTGAACCTCCTAAAGGCAGTGCTATTGAAGAGGATCATAGGGAGCTAAGTGATTTACCTGATAGCTGTATATTCTGGATACAATTACGATTGCCAGTTTGCTGTGCTCCCCCAAACACCCACAGGCTCTGTGGGCAGCTGTCTGGCACAAAACTGCAGTGTTCATACCGTGCCTCCAAACCATCCCACTCTGGAATGTCCCACTCATGTTTATCTGGTGGAGTCAGAAAAGACAAAAATACAAAGATTCTAATATCAATGTGAAGAGAACACATTCATGACTCTAAAAAAGTACATCATAAGTAACTAATGTGCTAATGTGTTTTACCAATGTAGTGCTGTAACACATGGCACAATCCGCAATCGTCATATGAACTTAAGCTGAACCAATATTCATGATTAATGCTGGCTTTATCCACAATAGGGAAAAATCTAATGTAATTACACTTTCAGCATCAAAACATTATAAATGGCTGTCAGTTTTCACAACACCCACATATATTACACATTTATCACATTTGATTGTAATTTGAGATTATATAACACACAAAAATGCATTTACTGTTACTTTGATTTTTCATGTTTAAAATGTATTATGTTAAGGGTGAAATTTACATAATGTCAAAACAACACAATGCATGACATATGCAAAATTATAGTGCACATTTCCTCACCGTGGGGCTAACAAAGACATTTAATTTCTTGTGAAAAGTGGCTGAATAGTTAGTTATGCATAATTCATGACACTGTAATACAGATACATTTGCTGACATCTTTACCCAGATTTATGACGTGGGAATGTGAGAAACTTCCACTGGGATTGGCTCCTCCGACAATAAGGATTGATCCTTTTAATTCATCTTGAGATGGAATAAAGGTGCAGGTGTGGCCCACGCTGACACCAGGAGCACTTCCTCTGGGTATCAAAGAATACCTGTTGACAACATTACAGTTTTAGGAGAAATAAAATGAAAGGATAACTTTTTTTCTGGATATCACAGGCACAGATTTACTTACCATATTCCTTCTTTAGGTTTATTTAGAGGATCAAGTACAGGCAGAAACTCCATTGCTGTCAAAGAGATATGAATGAACCTGATGTTGCGAAGAAACTACTGCATGATCAGTGGCGATAACAGTTATGCTAGAAAATACATTACAAACCTAGGCCAAATTTAATGCTAGTTCACTTATTCTTATCATAATTAACCTCTAAAAAGTTGATGGTATCTACAGAAATCCATACATCAACTTTAGCTTAGCTCTAATTGCAGCAACCCAAACATTGTCTACATATTCTTCTTGTAAACGTTTTAAAGAACGGAGGGCTTGTAAAACAGCCTTAAACATTATTTGCAAAATATACCTTCATTTATGGGCAGTGTCAAGTTAGTAAATGTAAAAACTCAGAACTATTTGAACTAATGTCAGCGTAAGCTAACCCAAACGAGCATCTGAATGAAATCAACTCTGAAGTTACCTTGCGAATCGTTGCATCCGATTTGGGGTTAAAGGGAAAGTTGGGGGAAACAGTACAGGTCCAGATCAAAAAACACTATAATTCAACTCGTCAAAACCTGACTAGATCAACAAGGAGACAAGGAGTTTTTGTAAATATTCATATTTCCTCTCTTCAATATCGAATCGGAAGCTAACTTCAGCGTCATGTGAAGTGCTTCCACTGGAGAGGACTGTACTTCCGGGTAAAGAGTAATTTCCAGAGAATGTCTAATATGGACGGGCTCTGGTCATTTCGTTCAGATGAATTCCTTGGAATTATTGTTATTTTAATTATTATACAGTTACAGCGGTTGATAGGCTTAGACGAAGTTGTGAAGTTTAGTTATGGCTGAAGCTTCGTATCAAAACTACGCAAAAATATACGTACGTTGTTACGTTGGCAGCGTAGATTGATAGCACTAAACGTCGTTGCCATAGTTGCAAAATGCGCCTGCGCAGTTCATGTGTTTTAGCCATCGCACAGCCACTCCAGCATTGAACCAGAGAATATTTAATATTGACGGGCTCTGATTGAACTACAGTACTACAAATTTCCACTTTTAAAGACAAATGTCAAGCTCATCAAAGCAAAGAAATCCCAACTTTCAAATTCCTCCATTGGTTCCCGTGTGACCTAAACTCTCTTATCCACTTCAAGTTAACAGGTAGGCAACAATTGCCAGCAGCGCCTCACTTTTTTGGCATTGCTAATTCGAGGCACCCAGATAAGTATCCCTTTTCTTACCAAAGTCAAAGTTTAAACATGTGTACTAAAAAGATTTCCAGGATATCAGTACACTCTAGCACAAATATAAATAATATAACTATAATATATCTATAAATTTGGCTACACAATTTAGAAAGCGACATATCTCCAGCTAACACATAAAAACGGAGACAAACATGCTACGTATATCTAACGTTAGCATGGTTAACTCCATTTTATTTTCATTTCAATGTAATAATTCAAATAAACCGTCATTTTTCAATTTATTCACAGAAAGTATCACTTCCAACATGCTTTGCTATGATAATAATTAGGAATAATGTAAATAACATAACATAAAAGACATGACTTCAGTTTCAATTTGCTGATACAGTCAATGTGACAACAGGATAAGAGTAATATTGCTCTGTACCGTACATCATTTACACTAGTAGTATAAGGGTCAAAATAGATATAAGGATAACAGATGGATAGAAATAACAGGCAATAAAATTAGATATTGTTTATAATACTACAAAGTTGATTGAATGGACAGCATCTTTTGAACTTAAATTGTCCAGTAAAACCAACGAGGCGTTCATATTTTCTTGCTTTATATGTTGTTGAATATGAACTTTGTCATTTCCAGCTGTTATATTATATTTGGGTTAGTACTATGATGCAAAGTAACAATTCAACGGACACATTAAAACTATCTTGACGGTCCAGGGCAAGGGATATTTATTTATGTCAGCTGGACAGAAGAGTGTGAAGTTCCCAATAGTACAAATGAAGCGAAATTATCACCCAGCAATCAAGATAAAACATCTAGGCCTGTACTAACTTGTGATTATTTGCACAAGCCCCGGAAAAACTAGTTGATTTATTAAGTGGAGATTCTGACATCTTGTGGTCACACGTAGATCTTGCAGATGATTAAAGGACAGATTCACAATTCTTCAGGCCTGTCTCAAAACAAGAGCTAAATGCCCAAATCAATGTTGAAATATATTTTTCTCACCATAATTATTCCTAATTTCCTTTATATTGGACACTAGAGGATCCCTTTATAATGCACTAGGGATGGGAAAAAATGTATAATAGTTCATTTGAAGCTATGCAAATTACTTGACTCAAGCAGATATCTTTCAGTGCAGCGTTTTTAGTGCCAGAGTCCCTCTTTTCGTTGCTATACGTGTACCACAGCTCAAGAGAGAAGCGTCACGTGGCAGATATCCATTTGATACGACTGACTCAGATTACTGAAACCTAACTTGACATCCATATAATTTGATATTTTTTTGCACATATGTAATATATATATAAAACAGAAAATCATCTCATAAAAAATTGCACCCGCATTTCACAGCATGTCCAGTAGGTTGTGCCATTGTCTTTTTGTTAAAACTACATTACTTACATTGGGCCATCTGTGAGTCCTTGTGATATTAATTTGTATCTGTAGGCTATCAGTGATGTATTTGTTAATGCTCTATATAGAAATGTGAGACATTGATAAAATATTGTGTTAACTTATAACTGAACAGTTTACTTAAAAGAATGTGATGAGATGATCAGAAAGTCCTGCTTAAATATACCCATGTATTTAGGGAAACCATCAATGTTAAATGGTTGTCATTGAGAATTTAAAACAGAAACAAGGTCTAGCCCCAAATTTAAGGTGTTTCCTTATGCATTATTTCTTTGAATTAAAAAAAGCAGTATTGTAGCAGGGATGTAGAACTACAATCAGTACAATGCACCTACAGTTAGATCAATTTAGAATAATATGGAATGATATGAATATAACACATTTTCTATTGCTGCCTGTGGTCAAACAGAAACATCTCCAGTTTAAAAAGTGAGTCAGTTGCTCAGATGCTAGCAGTTCTTTTCTAATAACATTTTAGACAACAAATTAAATTGTTGTGTTTACTGTTCGGATTGGATAAGAATTGTATTTCATACAAGTCAATCAATTTGATACCACCACAGTTTTCTCTTGTAATGTGCATGCACTGTTTCCATCTATCTGATGGATAAAACCCCATGGCAGATTAATTTAGCCTCATGTTATATTTATTTCTGGGTTACTGTACTGTAGGTGACCTTTTTAACTTGAAAAATAATATTTTTCTCTATTTTCTACAAAGTGTGCTGCAATGCGCCATCTATATTGAATAATTTGTAGCTTACATTGACACGTCAAATGAACACGATAAGAATACTGAAAATGCAACAAAGTAAGCTGAGATTTTCTGTAAAGACCTGGGAGATTTACAGCATTATTGTTGAGCTGTCTGCAGACTTGACCTCTTCCAGCTAGTCCTCCTTCTCACAAAGGCAACATGTCATCCTCACTCAAATAAAAGAATCAATGGATCATGTTTATCTTATCAGTCTGTTACTCAATCCTGGTGTTGAGCTGTTGTACTCTGTCTCATGGCATTTTATTTTTACTAATTGTGTATTTCTTAGACTTTTATAATGTGTGCGCACTTAATTAATTGATTAAGCAGTTATGCTCTCCAGGTGCTCAGCTGTCTCCTGTGGCATTCTGTAAAACGCTGCACACAGTTCTCAACTCTTCTCTCTCCTCGCTCTACAATGATCAAATTTCCTTCCAGACAAAACTGCACAATCATCCCCAATCTTCTCTTGCAAATTCAAAATAATCTTTTGCAGAATATGTCCCGCTTTCTCAATTCATCTTAATTAACTCTACCTTGCCTCTACCTTTCTACTTTACAAAATATACATTTGTTTCTGTGTGGGTGACTGACATATTGAAGTCCTGTCCTGTTCCTTAACATGGATCATGCCATGGCACTGTTGCGCTATCTGCCCAGTTTCCCCTTCAGGGAAACAGAGTATGAGTTTCAGAGAACTCCTTTGTTTTGCCTTCACTGCACTGATAAGGACTAAATGAATCAGGGGCTTTTTTTGTGCAGGGACAGAAGAGGAAGGAAAACAGAAAACGATTATGCATTTTCAAAGTTTGAAGGAAGGGAACACAGGCAGGAGAAAGAGATAATTGAAGATATGATTTTTGTCAGCTCAAAATAGTTTGTCTGAGTACATGTTATTGTGAGCATGTCGGCACAATAATTGCTGATTTGAAGTTGGACCCAGACCAGGTTTCGACCAGATTTTAAAGCCTCACTGCCTGCTGATTTTTCTCATCCCCATTAAATAAAGCTTAATTTGGGTGCCTTCTTGGTGGGTGGGCAGTTTGCTAATCAGGATTATCAACATGTTCGTACAGTTTTCAATTAGATATAGCAAGTTCATCTCTGGGTTACTGGTACAGTGCCGCTGGGCAAGATGACAAAATAATTATTACAGCTTTCTCTGTTGTGTCACATTTCACCCGGAGGTGTGTTAAGTCATGCTGTAAACTAATCTGGATTAGGGCCACAAAACCACAACTGGTTTAGCTCTATTTATTCTACAGTACACAGATGATTTAATCTCGGGATAAAAACATGTTTATTTGGTTTAAATTCCTGCTTTTTCTCTAAAGATGGCAGCAGATGGGTTTGGTTTATTTTATTTGTTCTTTTGAGGTTTAAATGTCAGCATTTGTGAACTGAATGATTAAGAATATCTTTGATGTGAAATGAAAAATGTAATGTGAGTAAGATGTTGTGACCAATAAAGTAAATGGTGAGACATTTCCCTGGTTTTCCTCAGGGAATCACATTGTTAACTGAGCTCTTAGAAACTGAGCAGGCATTGCTAAATTAACCTTGGGCTCCCACATGTTATTAATACTGTTGTCTGTGTATATTTGTCAAATGACTTTAAACTCATCTGACAGCTGCCACCTACAGTATGTAAACAGTACAATGAATGTAGCTCATGTTGTCTGTGGTTGGCGCCAAATGGCGTTAAACCAACTACCTCATAGAAAATGAGGGAAACCGCTGTATTATCATAGAAATCAGTGTTTTCTGTACTAGTATGGTTGGAGATTAAAATGTAAATCCATCTGTAACCAGTAGGGTATATATGGGTAGATGATATATTAAAAATGGAATTTTGCTTCTGATTTTATATAGACGACCTGGAACATAGTTGCATAAATATACTGATATATAATAATGATAGGCATTTTTAGTTGAAAAAGTAAAAGCTATTATAGTCCTGTCCCTGTCCACTAGTCCAGCAGGTGCCCTGAGGCTTTTCTGTCGGTTTATGACTGGATTGAGTGGGAAGAGAGATAACAGAGGCTGCAGATTATATTTAATGAACACCTGAGGTACTGTTGCTTTCTACATTGACTCTTGTTGAAACTAAGTGGTAAAGTGAACTGAAACTCTAATTATATTATTCAGCACTGCAGTTGTCTTTTAGTTTGATTTATGAAGTTTCATGCAGCCCTAATATGCAAGCCTTTCCACTTGAAAGATTGATTTATTCTTGTTTTGGTTTTCAATAATATATGCTGAAGTTTATTAAGGTGTGTTCATGTGAGTTCTGGGACAGCTGGTGTATTGTTATATTGTGCTTTTTTTGGTTTTCTGTAATGCTGTGGTCCTGTGCTATACACCTGCTCTGCATCTGTCTTATTAGAACTGATCCCTGTGTCTTTCTAGCCAATCAGCTCCCAGCCTGCCCTTGTGTCTTCTCACCTGTTCCTTGTTGTTTAATTAGTTCGGTTTGTATTTAAATCCTGGTTTTCAGCTCAGTCTTGTTGAGTCATTTCTTTAGTCTGATCTGTTTGTTCAGTATTGTTCAGGTCTGCGTCGGCTGCACTTATGAGTTGTGAAAATAAATAAGCTTTTGCTCTGCTTCCATTTGGCTCCACCGTTAAAAAAGCAGTTTCTCTGACTGAGGGCTTCTTTCGGCAAATCATAATTTGTAACTGTGAAAACATTTTTCGTAATCTGTTTTCTTTCTGTTCCCTCTCTACATGCATGCATATGCATACAAGCACACCCTCCCACACACACAAGTATCATATTTCTTTCTTTTCCTCTCTACAGCTGCTGAAACCTTCTTGTCTGCAGTGGCACCTTTACATGCTCTCTCCAGGATGACCTGTCTCAAAGTTTACCTGCGGAACCCCCCTGACAACTCTGCTGATTTGTCACCCTTCCTCCTCAGTACTCATGGTGAGAATGGATCCCTCTTCTTTTCTGCGCTGACCAAAACAGACTGTAGACATAGACTGTGCATTAGTTTTTTAATATAATTTTTTGCATGCATCCATAATAGCAAATAGTGTACAATAGTGTCTGTCTGTTGTTATCTGTCACACTGACAGTAAAGAAATGCGTCATGACCGTCTGCTATCACCAAATCCTGCAGCTGTTAATATGAGATGGATATTACTTGCAGCAACAAGTGCGCTCAGATCTACCAACAAGCCCTGTGCTCTGGTAATGAGGCTGCCCCTCCTTATCTGGTGACACCCTGAATCATTTATTGAGGGTATTAGCCAAACAGGAGGAGGGTGCACCTGCAGTGTTTACTGTGAGACTAAAGCCTCATCTATTATCCAGTATTTATCTGCTCACACAAATGAATAAGGATACAGGGGTGCTGTTACAGTGGTGGGGCTGGCTTTTGTGTTTTATGGGTGGTTGTGATGCATGCATATGTGGGTGTGGAGGAGGAGGAGAGTTTTGACTGTCAGACTTTAAAGGGATATTAAGAGCTCTTGTGTTCACGCAGCTTTATAGTAAGAGATTAGAAAAAGTGTACATTCTGTGAAATTGACACAATGTAAACAAAGATGGCTTTAATGCAAAATCAAAGGAATGAATTAACATTTTAAATGAATGTTCTCTATCTATTTTATATGAATTTATTAAGGCTGATACATCACAGGGCTGGGTTTGCCTTGTGACCCAGAGAAGAAGCACCTGTGCCAGTGAAACATTGTGCTTCAACGTTTATAGACCATGATTTGTTTTCTTTTTCAACAACCCCAGAATTTATTCTCTAATTTGTATATTGCAGCCTCTTTATCAAGCTGTCCCATCTTGTTCCCATTGGAAAAAAGGTTATATTGCCTCTAAATTATATTCAATCACTTTCTGGAAATAGAACACAGTTAATGGAGGTAGCCAAAGTTCCTCAAGTAATTGTGGGAGTTTTTTGCTGCATCAGCTACACCTAAATCTAAAGTTTATGACTCTTTATGGCACAAGTATGCGTGTTGAGTTCATTTCAGAAAGATTTGCTTGGTCACCTTTCTTCCCTCTCATTTTTTCTTTGATTTGTGATGTCCGTGTGTGGTTCATTTTAACAAACGTTGCTTGGATGCTTTGATGATTGTCCCATTTGAGCAAACAATGAGTGAATTCTGATAATATGCCCATTCAGAACTGGGTCAAACTCAGTCACGAGTTTGGCTTCTTCCAAAAATCTGCCATTGTTTGGCAGTGTGTGTCTGTGGTCTCCCAGAGGGGAAGATTTTTTGCTGAGTTAGAGTGAGTTACAGCCACAAACCTGGACAGGATCTAATGCTTTCACTTCCCCCCCTGGCATTTGTTGTGTACCGCAGCATAGTTATCCCCTCTACAAATCAAACCCCCACTCCTTTCCGTTATGGGATATGTAACTAAGAGTTTTACTGGAGTTTTTTTTATTGCTTCCTTTGATGATAATTTTATACTTTTTTAGAGAACACATGTTGCAGGAGAAGACTTAGACTTTACTGATGTTTTGCATATATGAAGTTGGCTGTGACTTCCATCTTTCCATCTCTTAAGACTGGTCAAGAGCAGCAACAAACAAACGACAAACAACAAAAATACTTCTAAACAACTTTACAGACACATGCATACAACTGAGGATTGTAACAACTAGGACACAATTGTTTTTTTGTTGCTGCCTAATAGAAAACAGAAAATAGGCCACTTTCTGCTAGAAATTTTAAAGTGACATGAGTTTTGATATGTAACTATTGAATAGAGCGGTTTGAACTACATTTTTAGAGTTGATTACTGCACTGACTGAGGTTTGAGGCAATGCCTGAATCAGAGACAGGAAGAGGCAGAGGCAAGTAATAGATGGAGGGTGGAAGTGGAAAAGAGAAGAATATGGGACATTAGGGGATACAGAGAAACACTAAGAATAAAGAGGTTTTGCCAGACATAAAAAATAAAGACAAATGGCACTTTTAAAATCATTGAGGAAAATGATTTTTTCTGTTTTTCTAAGGGCAATAACAATTATTCAGAGCTGATGGTGTTACGAAAGAGTAAAGTTAGTAAAGAAACATTGTATATAGATCTTGCAAACATCTTATTAATTTAATAGCTCCATATCCTACATTATGTAGAAGCTAAAGAAATCCCAGACTTTAATGTTATTTCAATTTGTTAATTATGTTAAGGCAAATGAGGGGGAAAAAAAGCAAAGTTGGCCAATAGGATTATGGTTCAATAGCAATAAACAAACAGACACTTGTAGTTTTCAAATAAGGATTTGTGGGTCCCCGAGATGGAAGTTTGGGTTTTTGGCACATATTTATTTTGTCACAACAAGTGTAGTTTTACTTGACTATTTTTGCCATTATCAAACCTCCTTCATGCACATAAGATAGCTTCCACATCTTAGTACTTCTGTTTTTTCTGTTTATCTTGTTCTTTTTATTGACAAGCTCCTGAACAGCTTTTTGATGTTAACTTAAATGATAATTTCTTGCACATTTACTGTAAGCATTTTATTAAGGAAATATGTTTTGCTTAATGTATTTTGTTCTGGCTTTTTCCTCATGCATCCAGCATTTACCATACTGCCTCAACAGAATGAAGACTGTCAATAATTGCATCTAATTGATGAAAGTTTCTTGTCATTATGGTTAAAGTGCATAGAGAAATTTAGATTATGAAATATTAAAAAGAGGCCAAAGCTTTTTAGAAATATTAAGAGTACAGTGTTCCAGAAACTGAATACACCCAGAACCTTTTTGCTGGAGGCAATCAAATAAAGCTTCACTATATTATTGGCATCTGACATCGGGGTGTTTCCCTCTATGCGATCAATAGACACAATAAATTGATTTATTCCCCTGATTAGATAATACAGCAGGCTCTCCAGTCCACTGGTCTTGGCAGAAAATGCAGAAGTTTTGGGAAGTTATATAACAAGCCTGTTAAAAGAAATTCAGTGAGGAAACGAGAGGACACCTTGTGTCTCTCTCATCAAATCTGCTCTTTGTTCCCCCTCAGATCAAATGGGATGAATTGGCGCTCACCCCAGATGAAAACTTTAAATCCTATACACAGCAGTTTCCCAACTTTTCAAAATAGGTCCAGTTCTCACAGAAATTGTTACAGAACACAGATTAAATCCAGTCTCCTTTCTTGCTCCTTTCTGCCGATAATAGCTACTTTAGTAGTCGCATAAAGACCCTGGCCTGCCCATATTGGATGCTGATCGGGCACAGGTTTTCAAATGTAAATGTGACAAATAAGCAGCGAAGCCGCTTTAAATTAGAGAGAAAAAGAGAGGGAGGGTAGTAGAGGATAACCAAGACCCGCACATGTACACGCATGCACATGGATATACTATATAACTGGATACACTGTATTCAAGGATAATGCTTTGAGGAACATAGTATTGTCTTAAGTGACATAACTGATGACAGGGACACTGTACAGAAAATAGGGCAACATTTCAAATAATTTGTTGTTGTGACAGCGCTTGGTGAAATGGATGCAGTTGTTTTGTGTGTTCGGACATGGAAAATCAACAAGCAATGGTCCAGGTTGTTTTCCGTATACAACACACACAGTACGTCACATTCTGTATATATGTTATTTTTGCCTGTGTATGTGCTTTTATGTGTGTTAATGTGTGATGTTACATGCACCTATACAAAATTCATGTGCTGACTAGGCTGTACTAATGTCCCACTATTGGACAGGCAACATCACTTTGTGGCCTAATTGAGATGGCACATGAACACAGACAGCCTCAGCAGGGGAAATGTCACACAGGGAGTAACTCACTGTCAATATCTGTGTTAGTGCTTTGCATCCTTTCTTAGTTACTCTCAGCTTTTCTCATTCCTTCAGTCTCTTTCTCTGTATCTTACCTATCAAAAATGCCTTACAGGCTTGTGTCAGTCCTGTGTAATGTCTTGCATAACATTGTTTTCCTCCACTGTTTATAAAGGTATAGTTGGAGGGCTCTTAAATGAGACAGCTGAGAATCAAGATCAAAAAGTAAATAGAAGAGCAAAATAGCTCATGCATATAAAGAGGGCACAAAAGAAAAATATGACTCACCTGTTCAGGACAGATAATCCTGGGAAATATACAATGCATTTAAACAGCCCAGAGGAAAGGCAATGAATGAAGTGTTGCATATAATCTATCTTGTAGTTTGAGGACTAATAAGCTGTGCATGGAGGTTAGCTTTATTTTATCCAGACCCCTGCTGTTTTTCATATAGATGGAATTTTCTTTTACTTTAGTGCAA
>JANJYP010213601.1:0-10281 GCA_024605115.1 Rastrelliger brachysoma
ATGTGATAGGCAGGGAATACACATCAAATTGCAACATTGATGTAAATTAACACATACACTGTTGTATTCTAAACTATAATTACTCACAGTCATCTCAGGAATTTCCTGCTACACATACATATCAACAGCATGGGAAAAAGACAGCCAACCTTACAGGATGCATATTTTCATCTCTGTTTGGTATTTCAGTGATAGCCTGACAAATACATACACAGGCTACAAGAAGAAAACAGAATCATTATCCTTCAGCTTGTGGCAGCTTGTACTGTATGTTGGGCAGCTTCAGATTTCATCAAGAAAACTGTTTGATAAAACTTAAGCAAATCCTCCCCTCTGCAAAGTGCCTGTATTATTTTTGACATTCTTTAGAATCTGTGAATCTTCAAAGACGGCATGTTTAAACCTCAAACTGTTTGAAATATCAAAGCTGTGGTATGGCAACTTTCTAAATGTCACCGTGGGGGATCTTCCGTTCTTTTGATGCTCATTTCATGAGGAACAGTAATGACAGGTCTGAAGGTGTTTCAGCACCCCTATCAATGCTGAGGCACTGCTCTAATGTCATTCCTCCCTCTGTTTGAATACTCACTTTGAGGATATGAACATGAATCGTTATTTCATTCCCTAAACCTGCTCATTTTTCATCTTTTGAATGATGTAAATTCTTGGTTTACAGAGTAATTGCAGTTGTCATTTTCCTGGATTTCCAAGGCCCCTATCACAGGTGCCTGTCGCAGTCTAAAGCATTACGCATATAAAGCCAGAGGATTTCATTCATACCCAAAGGAAATATTGGCTTATAACCTCATTTATTAGGCACATAATAGTGTAAAGAGAGTCAATGAGGATTTGAATCCTCTCAATCTCTTTATAGCTACAAGTATTGTTGCATGCTCCAAGGCTGCCACTGACAGACTAATGATAGTTATATACAAGCTGATGGGCTGAACAGCGGGGATTTTATGTAGAAATGTGAGCTCTGCTAATGGCTGCATTGACCCAACAGGGTGTATGCAGACAATTCATTCTTGACTAATGTTTCGATTTTATAACTTGGAAGTGAGAAAACTTGATTGTTTCTCTGTTTGATGGGTATGCCCTGTACACACTTTTGGTCGGTTTGTACGCTGTACACTGGCCCGCTTTCATTAATCAGTGCCTCTTCTATTCATTTCTATTCTATACAGTGCTGATCCAATCCACCTCACAGAATGTACAATAAGCTTTAATTAAGTTGATCAAACCTCCCTCCTCTCGTCTCCTCCTTCCTGGCATCTGTGTGGGATGAGGACGGCTGCAGATAAAAATATGGAGCTGATTGCTATGCACACAATGTACACAATGACTTCATGACCAACTAATCAGCCCATCAATGGTGTTAATGAGCAGTTGCTGTGGTAATTTATATCAACCTCTGATTCCCATTCAGAAAGGAAGAAAGTTTCACCTTCACATCCTTAAAGTTTTCACTTAAGAACATGTGTTCATCAGCATAGAGTTTAAAATCCTTCTTATCACTTTTAAAGCTCTTAATGGACAGGCCCCTTCATATCTTAAGGAGCTCATAGTTTCTCATAAGCCTTCCAGAGCACTATGCTCCTAACATGCAGGTTTACTCATGGTTTCTAGCATTTATGTCTTTAATGCCTTTCCATTTTAAAGCAAAATCCCCAGTCTTGTTGCTCCCTTTTTACACATTTAGCGCATGAATCCATCTCAGCATTCAGTTTTTTTGAAAGCATGTTTTCCTACTAACTCTACACACATTTGTGACCCCAAATAAACATTGACAAAATATTTTCAAAATGTATTCTGGTGTGAAATGTTTTTTTTTTTTGTTCTAACTAAGAACTTTAAACTTTAAAATGGCACCATCACAATGTGTGGCTGATTGTCTTCTCACAAAAAAATCAAAAATTATGAGTTGATTTTGTGCATCTTCAGTACAATAGAGGCCCCTGTCTGACTAACAACAATCATGCAATTATTATTATTATTTCTTTGAATATTTTACTTGGTACTTTAATTGCAGTGTTATTTTTATTTGTGCATTGAATCTTCTCTGCTTTTAAAATGATCATTGTCAGATAAAAACAAATAAAAGCATGATAGAGTAAGAATGCAGTCATCACAAAATAACCGTTGTAATCTGAACAGATTGTTGTAAGCATTGCTCATCCACTATTTGCTTCAGTTTTCATCTCCTGCACAGCTTCCAGGAAGACAGTGTTGCTTATCAAACATGATAAGTGTCATATAAATCAATAATTATAAAGAGGACAACATCATTTGAAGACATGAAACCAGAGAGATATGGTACAACAGATACAGCAGTTCTTTTTGTGTGGCATTGCACACATTTTTGACTAATACTAGAGTGTGTTAATTTAAGATCATCTAGCATTTTCATGGTTACATGCAGGGAAACAGTGTCAGCAATGTCTTCGACCATGTGATTAGATATTTGAGTGAGAAGGAGTAGTTCACATGTGCTGTTGTCTACAGAGCAGCTGGGAACAGCTGAATGCACTTACATTATTGCTCTCCATTTGGTGCAGTGGCCTTTCTGCTCATTATTGTTCACAGGAGGATGCTACTGAGTTTGTATGGTAAACCAACAGTTGTGTTGAGTGCACACAATGACTGAGATTTCCTGAGGTCTCCCTTTTAATGCAGCATAACCTATCAGTCCTGCTCCAAATATCTGAAGTAATGTTGCGTATGTATGTACTGATAAACAGACACACAGCTGCCAGTATAGAAAAAAAAGCCACTGCTGTTTTAGAACCCTTCACACATTATCTTTTGTGATATTATGATATATCCAGTTTACATTGCATGGTCAATGTCAGTCTGACCTGGTTGGACATTGTAGACAAGAGAGAAGAGGAAAACACTTCAATCAACAGGCCAGGGCTGCTAGCTGAGTGCAGATTGTGCTGTTGTCTTGGCTGGCCTATAGTAGTGTATTTTCCCCTCAGTTTGACATTCACCATGGTTTCCCCCATGCTCCTAACCCTTTGACCCCATCGCATCCTTCTCCCAGACTATGAGTGTCTCATTCTATCCTTGAGTGGTGGGCTCAGCAGACCTTCAGAAGAAGAACTGGGAAGCATCGCCCTCAAGCAGCATACATAATTTATCTTCCAGGTGGGCACATCCAGGGAGTATGTGATGTGGGGTCTTCTTAGGGTGTGTGTCTATGTAGTATTTTTCTCTCGCAGCAAGCACTATCAGGGTGCTGGTGCGGGGCAGTGCTAAGATGAAGTTCTTGCATGGTAAGAGAAAAAAAAAAATGCTATATGTGGACTTTGTTTTATGACAACAATATCCTGACAGTTTCTATGACAACACACTAGAAACATTAAGTTAAACTGTTAAACTGCCCCCATCCTCCCTAAATGGGCTTTTCTGTCTTTGTCATGACAGTTTCTGTCTGACATATAAAGCTCAGGATAGACACACAATCATAACAAACTTCTCCATTTTATTGGTTGGTAGGGTGACAAGTTCCACCCCATCAAATATTTGATTGGTTGCCTCAAAAGTAGTAACCGAGACAACACCAGAAAAGTTCTAAGCATTTCAACTATAAACACCTTGAGCAATCACATAAAAAAGGCAGAGCACTCAGAAAAAAGAGAGTGCATTTTCTATATGCACATGCTGCTGTGTGCACTCTGTTCTCATTGAACACAACTGAGAAAAAGATGCTGGAGCTCAGAAAGTAATGCTATATGGACACTCAACCATAAAGGGAAACTGCAGTTGGCAGCTAGCAACTGCAAACGGGGTGCAAAATAATCTAACAGGGGCAATGGACATCCACAGAGACACAAAATGTTTTCTTTGCCTTTCACTTGATCCGGTCTACTTCTTATTGTGTCTAACCAAGTCTTCCTCAAGGAGAAGACTTCCTCTGAAATCTCATGAGAGTCGAGTAGTTCAGCTAAATATTTAGTCATGATTTTGAAAACCTTTGATATAACACTAGGCTACACATTCTGCACTCTAACAAAACAAACTTCTCCTGGCACTCCTCTCTCCAAGTCTATCATGGCTGAATATTTAGCTGATTTCAACAACAACTCAACTCTTGTGTCTCAGAGTGAGACTTCTCGAACAAGATGACACAATAACAAGCAGATCACATCAAGCAAAAGGTAAAGAACAATGTTTTATTTCCTTTCCACTATGCTGTCAGAAATGTGTAATAACAATCTGAGCCTGTAAGTTGCAAAAATAAATATGTTTAGTAAACATTCTTTGCTGGTGCACTGATGGTGTCTCATCAGATTACATTGCAGTCTATTGCTTTCACTCAATATTGGACCAGTTTAAAAAATACATTGTGCTCATTAGTCAATTAGGCACAAAAAGATGGACAAATAAGGTTCATGTAGAAAAATACTGAAGATTTTCCCTAAGTTCATTTGATTTATTCATGCCTTTCTGTCTTGTGTGCTTGATAGGAAAAACAGCACAATATCAGGCAAAAACACAACTGAGGTTTGTTTAGCTAATTATGATATTCTCACATCTGACGTTTCTTTGCACATTCATTTTTCACTATCACACTGGTCAATCATGTTCTGTCTTCTAATAACACTAAAGGGCATTGGACATAATTTTGCTCTCTATAGCAGTTAGATGGTCTAATATTTTCATTCAGTGGTCTTATGGGGGAGGCATGAGAGGTGACGTGTGGTGGGTTTCTCAAGTGACTTTTCCTAAGTTAACACAAGCTCTTTCTACTTATTATCCTGAAAACAGTCAAATTCCCAGGACACTTTTGTAACACTTTCTGTGTTACTCTCTGCATGGTTGATGTTATGGCTTCAAGAGGGTCCTCTGAAGTCCCGAGCTCCTCAGAGCTGATGCAGTGTAGAGTTGGAACCATCAGGAAACAAAGGATTCAGGGAGCATAAGCTCCCATTTTCCAGAGCAAGTTAAAAGCAACACAGCTCCTTCTAATGCTCAGAGGCCTATTTTAGATATAGGGAGCTTTTAATGTCTAATGCACACTGCTGGGCTCACTGACAACGTCGATGGTGAAAGGAGGACTTCAAATAAGCAACAAACATGGAATGTTCCATACTTTTAGAAAGAGGGATGTGTTGCCTGAGAGGGAGAGGTGCAAATGATGTAATTTGAGTGAAAGTACCAGAAAATCTACATATCACAGTTGCTGATTTTCATTGCAATATTTTTAAAATTAATAGTGAATATTTTCATTTGACAAATTGGCATGTAGTACTGGAAAAACACTCATCCTTACATCCATTTTATATTCCCACATATCCTGTTGAGTGTCACAGGGTGTTGGAATCTATCTCAGCATGCAATGTGTGCACATGGGTAAGAGGCATTGTAAATGGCTTTGTTCTGCCCTCAAGTTAAAAGCACCACATAGGTGCTGTGGAACATATATTCAGAGATTTTGCACATTTTGCACGACGACAAGTAGTATTCATGACTGCTGATTTGTATTTTAGGTTAAATTTCATATTATAGCCTTGTTACATGTGATTAAATAATAGACATATAAGGAAAAGTCCTCAAAAATATATTTCAATTGTCTAAAATACATGTCAGGCTGTTTGTATTACCCAAGGAACACAAATCCAAAATGACTGAAAAGTCCTGTTGTTTGATTAGAAGAGATATTAAAGTGCATTTCTGGTGCAAAATTTGCCCAAAATGCTCTCTAATAGACCTGTGTAAATCACCTCAGGCTGTGAAGAGGACACTTTCCAGGGCACATGTTCAAAATAGACATTTTTGCCGAGTGATTGCAAAAGGGTACCTTATTAGGTCAATTGCAATAAGAAAAGTCACCAATGTCCAAAAACACAATTGTTCTAATCTTAACATATCTTTCTTTTTGTTACCTTCATCCTCACTGACTTCCACAATGGATTGCCGGATGTACTGTAAGCACATTATTCACTTGATAAGCCATACACAATGTTCCAGTTGGTAAAAGAGCAGGGCGATTATGTGCTTATTTACTTTCAGAGTACACCATCCCTATGCTCTGCTCTTCCTGAATCAATTTTTTGGGGGGTGATTACAAAATGAATCACAAGGTTCAGGCTTCTCATATAGTCTGGATATGAAGGAAAAACTTATCTGGAGGTATGATTTTATCACCATATGTTTTTATGTTTACTAAGTGTCATATTTTGTATTTCTTTCACAGAGAGAACATTTATGTCAAACATCAATCATGTTGTAGTCTACAGTGGTTTGAGTGGATGCCAGCCATTTTTCCATAACCTTAGAAATCACAATCAGAAAATCATGTAAGGCTCAAAAATACACTTTGACTAACTCAGTCATGTTAGCTCCCACAATACAGCTTCATAGTGTTGAGGGAACCCTGTGATAACAATCAACTACTGATCTGTAATGACAGGGCAGTGGTATAGGGGTCTGCTGGTGCACATCTGATGAATGAGTGGTAAGGGCGGTAAAATGGCAAACAGGGAATCCATCTGGCCAGGAGAGGGCTCTGAATGTCAGGAAACTAACAAGGATGCATAGTGGGAAATGTTAGGCTTCAGAGAGATTATTAGTTGGGCTTGCCATCATCATGCCCTCCCCACCTCCACTTCCCCGGTTTTCTTGCTTTTCTTCCATCATCCTCTTCTTCCTTTACCCTCATCCTCATCTTCCTCTCCATCCTGCACACCAAGACACCGAGCATTAACACCCTGGTCTGGTCTCTGACTGCTGTTGAATATTTCAATATAGCCCTGCTTATCTGGCAGCCCCTATGACCTGCCTGGATGAGCGAGGGAGAGGCAGAGATTCGCATGGCGAGCTGTGGAATGGATACTATACACAGTCATATATAAGTGAAGAACTTGCCTCGAGGTGAGCAAGCACATGAATACCAGATCTCCCTGCACTCACATTTGTGTGGACAGACAGCAAATTCCATAACACATACCGAATTCGAGGCTTCATTTGGGATTTTTTTCTGGATTCTGTTCAAATAGCTATGGCAGAAAAACAGCAAAAAAACTACTTTTCTTTTACTTTATTTTGTAAATGCAAGTCAAATAGCCATGAGAGTGAAAATATTATAGTTTTGTTTTTTGTGAATTTCATTACGATACTTGCGAGGGAGTGGATTATTGGAGTAAAATATTGCACAGTCCAGGTCTACCTCATACATGATGCACTGTTCAGTAGAAATCATTTCACCCCTGGTTAATGAAGTGGGCTCTTGGAGATGGAGGCTTGGGGTCATTTTGACTGAGGAAATGAATAAAACTACATGTGGTTGAGCAATCCAAATATACATAAGGCAGCTACATTATAGCTTTTATTAATTGACTTACATCAAGAGATCACTTGATATTTTTTATGGTTTGTAAATTACAGATATTAGATATTTTGCAGAGAATGCAGCAGCAGTGCTTCAGACTGCACTAAATTGCAAATAACCAGTAAGCAGTGCCTACCTGTCAATATCTATTACCATTAGTGTGGTGATTTCATACATGTAGTCCCTGCATCTTAAGCACTCAGCCTTGTCTGTCCTTGAATGGTGACTGACGTGTTTCCAGAATACACAATGAGACTGGGGAATACACTGACCGTCTAATCCCACAAAAAACCCACAACCCTTGCTTGTTAGTGCATTTGACTGGGTGCTTAGTGATCTAGAGAGTTGTGTTTTGTTTTTTTTTTGTTTTTATGTCTATAACAANGTGGACCACAGAGAATAGGAAGAAGGACCTGGCCCTGCGATCAAGAATGGCAGCTGAACATTAGGGGGGCAGTGCTTGGGGAAAGATTTGACTCCGACCAATGGAAAGGAGTTAAAGGATCATGGGATAGCAGCGTGGGGGAAACAGGGAGGGTAGAGGACACCATGCCGCCTCTAATTGGTTTCTCTTTCCGGAACATCCATTGCTCCCTTTCTCTTGGAGAGCTGCTGTGCTCAGAGAGCCACAACTGAGAGCCCAGCAAAGCCTATTGGATTTAAAGGGAATCTGTATCTTAAAGGGGCACTAGGCTGAAGAAGGGGGTGGGGGTGGGGGGTATCACAATCAATAATTCATAAGGCCTTTCCTTATTAGGGCTTCTCCTGACTGGGCTGCTGGTTCTTATGCCCAGCTCTGTGTCGGATGAGAAGCTTCTTGGAAGGCAAAGCTGCACAGGAACTGCCAGCTCTGTGTTGTTGCTAGCTGCCTACTCTGCCATTCCCACCCAAGCAGTCTCACCCATCCACTCCTTTTGTTACTCATGATTTCCTTCAAATATGAATCCAGCCCTCTTAGCATAACAATGAGGATGCTATAGAGCACTTGTTATATAAAGAGGTATTTGCATAGACAGAAAGCACAATTTTAAAACAATACTGTTTATTCAAAGAAAAATAAACACATTTTTGATATACTGCAGATTAATGTGTGCAAAATTGTCTCTTGTAGTGTTGCAGTTTTAAGAGTGTTGCTAACATTAGAAAACACATGTCAAGACCAATAACCCTAATCATGAATACCAGGCACATACAGTCAGAGTGGCAGTAAGCATTGCATGTTTTTATGGCTGCATTCATGGTTTGTTGTTTTCTTCAAATGGATCCTGTGGTGTTGTATATATGACATTAAAAGTGCTGTACACACTGTGTTTGGCATTCAAGTGATTTAAGTCATGAGAACCCTGTTGCCAGAGGACTGACAACAAAAAACAGTGCCTTTACAGAAATGGTGAATATTTTTTTTTCTGCATTTTTAAAAACATCAGCATCCATCATAATCTTGATCTGGGAGCTGTCAGAAAATTCCCACTCATAAAACTGTGAGTACAGCATCTAGAGCATAGGGTTGTTAAAATGTAGCCTTATTGCAAACACAATAAACATGATCCTTCTTTACTTGAAGGCAGACATTAACAGCTGTGTATCAAACATATGTGTGGATGAATTACTGCATAATTTTTTTTACAATAAAATGCAGTTCTGAAATAAAATGTTCCTTTTTAAAGCTTGAAAATTGCTTAAATTGAGCATGATACAATATGTTATGTGTCCATGTCTGTTATTCAGACAAATTTTGCCAGTGGATTCAATCATATCTGTGGGCTGCCGATCTATTTGGATATGATGTATCAACTTCAGTCATTAATCCCATGTGTAAGATACAAGAACTCTGTCTCTGTCTGTATTGTTGCCCCACCACACGTCTGAGGTGACTGATAACTGCAGAGTCATGGGGAGCTGGTGGCCAGGTCTGCTCTCTGGGCTTCTCTCATTAGACTGCAGCTGCAGCACATTAGGAGCAGATGAATTACTCATCTGCCAAGTGGTGAGATCTAATCACGACTATGCAGCTCCTCTGGATGCCTTTCTATCATTAACTCCCTCCAGGTTTTTCCTCACACCTTGTTTGGCTCATCATCCAAAACCCTAAAGTTGCCTAAATTTATTATCCTTAGTAGCATTTAAATAAGTTACCTTACAGATAGTAAACCTTTTAACCTAGTTGAGTTTAAATTCTTTTTCTTTATGTCTTGTCCATTTTTGTACTTGCAATATTGTGATAACCTTGCAATGATCAATGTGATTCTGAATATATTATGTCTAAGGTCCACAGGGGATGGTGTTAGAGGTGATATTCCTGAGCACACTGAATTCCACATGTTCACTTAATGCCACTAAATGTGACTGCTGCGCAGGTTGGAGCCATGATGCGAAACAGATAAACAGTGATTATGCTAAGCGTGATAAATGAAAGGGCAGCTCGCCAATGTGAGGAGTTTTACTCACCATAGATCACAATTTGTAAGTGCTGCTTGCTTGGGATGCCAGAGTGGAGTGGAAGCCAGCTCTTTTTCATTCAATCAATAAGATTTCATGCAGTTGTATGCTACATTAAAAAGGTGGTCGCAAAGCAAAACACCCAGACTCTAAGTACATATTGGAATTTTTTTCTGTTCATATTTCCTTAATGATGCCATCTGTCACAGGCAGAGAGGGCCTGGAAGTGTGTGCATTTTAGCTATGATAGGCAACTTAACACCCTGACCTCTTTATTTCCCTTTAACAAGTCAAAACACATGATTTATCTGGCTCAGTTGCAATTCATGTCATTATTTTAAGTGTTCTGTGACAAATAACACCAGCAGTGGAATGCACATATAGTACATCAATCAAATACAGTACTGAGGTGTAGTTTTAGGATAATTGGAGTTTATTTCTTTCTTTATAACTGTTCTCAGAAAGAACAACACAACTTTGAGCTTACAGGGGAACAGTACTGTGAT
>JANJYP010213715.1:0-10603 GCA_024605115.1 Rastrelliger brachysoma
TTAGTCACAAACACAGCTGTATTTAACCACTTGTCACGTCCTCCACTGAGGCAGGCTAAGCTAACAGTGGCTAACAAACGGGTCACAGAGAAGGACGCCATAATTTTAAATACGACACAACCGACTAACACGTTACTTGGAGTCCCACATCAGCCTATTTCATCCAACTTACCACGTCCTTAACATGGCTATGTACTTGGCACCGACGACCTTACTTAGTATTTTCTGCACCATCCTGACCTTCTCTGAGTTGTAGTTCTTTACTCCATATGATGGCTGCTTAAGGGCCCTGGGCTGCCCCTTCTTGTGCCCGTTCAAAAATATCACCATTGGCACTGGCTGCATGCATGGCATGCGTACAGCTCAGGGTCGTTTCAGGCCACCATTTCAGAGGTCTTTTTTCTACAGCAGGCGTAGAGCAGTCTTTGCAAGGTATGCTCAAAATGCTGGTCTCTGACAAACACTATATGTTATTAATGGCATTAGCTAATATTATGCAGTGAATTAAATGTAATACCTTGGTTGCACACTCATAAACCTGCAAATATGAACAAATTCATTTTCCGAACTACAATAAACCCTTTATTACAATGTTTTCCTTTATTTTCCTTTTTATGTATACAATATTCAAAAGCCAGACATTGGAAAAGGTATAATCTGTTATTAAAAATGGCACATTTATTGCTACATTACTGTTATATACAGGACAGTTCTCAACTATATATATTTATATATATATATATAATAAAAAAAAAGAGAGGAGAGAGATAGAGGGAGCAAGTGAGGCACTCTGAGGACCCTGCAAGAGTCAGCTGTGTCCTCACTCCAAGATGACAGGCTCTGTACCTGTGAATGTATTTAACACTCAATAATCTCCCCCCTTCTGTATTCAACAAAGATATGACAAAATTGTTGAAAGCAAGTTTTTATTACTGCTTTCTTATACCAAAAAAAACAAACAAACAAAAAAAAACAAAACAAAAAATAAACAAGTCCAACACTTTCCATCATAAAATTGTAATTTTCTGTTAACAAGATGCACTCCTGCGGTGGTCAGGGTAGCTTTTCTGTAGATTTTTAAAACTTGTGTCAAGAAACAAGGTCTTTGCCCCAAAAAACAAATAATTTGAGTATATAGCTTGTAAATGGGATGTTCACAGAATACTGAATGACATGTCAGACTTTCCCTTGGAGTAAATCAGCAATAGTCAGTACACTTATTGATCTTGTAATAACAATTTAAAAAAAAAAAAAAAAACTTCAAATACAACTTTTTGAAAGAAGTCATAACTTCTCTCAAAAAGTCACTGTCAATGCCACCAAAGAGCTGGAAGAGTAAAAGGTCAGAGGTGAAATTTGTCACTGAAGACTGAATACACTGAAAGTCACTGCAGCAGAGGGCGTGCACTCTGATATACAGAAAACACTTCATTAGAGGCTCCAGCTACTACAGAAAATAAAACTCACTCCCTACATTGAAACTGAAGCAACACATACACTGACATGTTAATGTGCATCAAAAGTGGACAATCAGAGCCAAAAGCAGCATCTCTTGAACCCTGTTATGTCAGGTGATTTAGCAATATAGGGCAGATAGAAAGAATGACCTGGACCCATGACCTTAACTAAAACAGCAGTTTGGACAATATAATCCAGTTGAATAATTAGAAAAAAAGGAATAAAAACTAAACAAGATCTACGTAACATTTATTTATTTAACTAGATACACTGAAAGAAAATCTCTTTATACGATTTAAACTTCTTCCTGAAAATTGAAAAAAGCATTAGGAGAAGGGAGGGTGGGGGAATGAACAAGTACCTCTTTAATCTCCATTAATGAAATGATATGGTTCACAAAGTAAAACTGTCTTAAATGAAAATACAAGTTCAGGCACTGATAAGGTATCACTCTCCCATCATGACATCTTAAGTCTTGAGAATGAAAAGGCCACACTATTGATTTGTATAGGTCTTTTTCTTCATCTCTTTTTGTAGAAATTAAACACACAAAATGCTCTACCTCCCATTTGTGATTACATGTTGGTAAAAACCATTAACATGACATGACATGGGAATAACATCACAATAACACTGTTTTGTTCTCCGTATTATCTATTACCTTACACCCAAATACCAGCATCTGCCTCTGAAAGAAATGCGCAGGATACAAAAAAGTGAGCTGCACACTTAGAGCCACTTGGTTGAGGACAGACATTACAAGAAACAAAAAAAAAAAAGAGAAAAAAAAAAGTGAACATTATTGTACTGAACTGACAAAACCCAGGAACACAACTTTGAAAATGAAGGCGATCCACATTTGTATGGTAGCTACATTCAAAAACCAGTTGCATAATCACTGTTAGAGACAAAAATCCCTTCCCACATTTGTCCTCGGTGCCTCACTGCTGAAGTAAGAACACTTCAAGAAAACTGTGGCGCAAACTCCGCCCACATACCCCCAAATGGAAAGAAAGAATTCATCTGGATAGCTGATGATACGCCTTTTAACTAAAACTGGAATAAAAGGATACACAAACTCTTTTAAACATTTTTCATTTATCATCTGTTGACCCTTTTCCTCAGCTGTCCCCTTTCAAATTTGTTTTTTTTTTTTTAACAATTTCATTTAAATGTGAAATATCCCCTTATTCAGCTCATCTACAATACACTCTAAACTTCAAACTAATATTGCCATTTATGTAAAAAATCTACAATGTAGAGACTAACAAAAAATATATATTTTTATATATATTTAATTTTGAAAAATGAAACATATCAGAGTAATGTATGAAGTGAATTTACACATCACGCTTCTCTCCATGAGAAATGTGAGAGTGCACTTGCTCAGGAGGAAGGTGAGGGGCTATAATTCAGTGGGAATGCTCATTTAGGAAAAGAAAGCCTCCGTTACACAGAGGCTTGTCTGCTTCACCAACTGCGGACTGATGAGATCCCTCCATCAAAGGAACCCAGACCTTTTTGTCTTCTATAGAACATCACTTCAGGGGAAAAAAAAATCTTGAGCTGTATTGTCTGCTGGCAACGTCAGTAAACCATTTTAAGTGAGTAACAGCACTAAGTGTTGCCCGTCACTTGACAGGTGTCTCAAATGGCTTTTATACAAGACTTTCAGGGACTGAAAATGCACCACATACAGGTCAACACTTGAGTTCCAGCCTAAACCTATACAACTGTGCTTTGTCTTGTCCATGACTGCTTAAGAACGTAAAGCAGTACAAAAACCTGAACCTATGACAAGGGATTTCTGGAGAAATGCTAGAATTTGTGGTCAAAAAAGAGGAAGAACAGTTTTGTAGTCGACAGATTCTACCACTTGGATAATTTATAACCTTCAAGGAAGGAGTCTTCGATTCCAAGTCTCCAGATGCCTTGTGGGATGAGACCGGGCCCCAGTCAGAGAGAGAGACTGTCTCTAGGTTAGAATTCCCGTCTCTCACATCAGCTGCGTTTGAACTGTCCAAGCTTTAACTTTTCCTCTGTGACCTTTCCAGCACACCGCCTAAACATTTGCTGGTAAGATCAAGGAAAAGTCAGTGAATTTAGACAATTCAACTTCAACTATGGGCTTGGTTACATAACATATGTAAGACTGTACCATCACGCTGGGAATGACATACATTAAAAATAATTGCTCATACACATAAGCAATCCCTCACAATAAATGTTCCGAACATGTAAAGCAATTTGCTTAAATGTCAAATAGAAAACATGTAACAATTAGGCACAAATCCATTATTCAATTTGTGTTTGTTTAGGTCTCCTTTCTTTCACCAGAGCACCTCTCGGCAGTGTGTGAAGTCCCAATTTGTGGCAGGACAAAAAAGTTCTCTGGTGTTCCATCGTCTTGTGGAAACCAAAAAGAAAGAAAGAAAAAAAAAATCTTACATGTATAAAACAAAGCAAAAACTAAAAAAAAAAAAAAAAAAAAAAAAAAAAAAAATGTTGTTTTTTNTTCACATTTGAGCTTGTAGTCATGACTAGGAGTGCGACAAACAGGCTGTGTCAGTTTTGGCAGTATGCATGTGTGTACGAGTGTGTGAATGTGCATCTTGAAACTTGAACGGACAATACACAGACATGTCCACATATACACACACACTGAGAATAATGGGTGGAAGAAATCTGTTAAGGCCACATCCTCTGACAGCCAAGGAAACACCACCAGATCTGTAAAAATGAAGGACCACAAACATTACAGAGCAGCCTTCCCAAATAATAGACATCAACAAAAAAATGAGGATAATACTGACTCATATAAACCAGTGCATTCAATGTTCAAAACATAACTGCGGACAACAAGTTCCTCTAACATATTCAGGATTATAAACTTCAGTAGCCAATCAAAAGACCAACCTGGTGTTACATGTGGCCAACTGGATTGTGACCATCTCCTCCCATACTAGGATGGCCTCCTGAGAGCTGCATGGGGGCTTCACCCACCACCCCAGACACCTTCTCCTCCTCACGACGTTTTAAACATGCTGCCTTGGGGTTTAAGTTACGCTCTAACAGAGAAACAAGAAAAAGGGAAACATGACTCCTCAGTATGAAAAACTGTGTTTAACAGAGCTAAATAAAACTACTTCTCATCCGTAATATGCCATTTGCTGACTGACCTCTGACTTGTTGTTCTAAATTGAGGATGACATTGACGGCTTGGTGCAGGATGAGAAGTTTGGTCTGAGGTTTGTCATGGCTGAGGTGCAGCTGGCACATCCTCCCAAGCTCCTTAAATGCCTCGTTGATGTCTCGTACTCTGAGACGCTCACGGGCGTTGTTAGCCACTCGCCGTTCTCTCTCACGCTCCATCTTCACCTCGGGGGGAAGGTCCTCGTCATCCTCGTTATCAAGACTAGTTGCAAATAGAGATGATGTGGTGAGATTGCAAGCAGTTAAAAGACTGCAAAACAAAGCATCAGAGACTTTTCATGCTTATGCCTATGACTACTATTTAGCGGCTTCAAGTTTAGCATCAGCAGCTTAAACTTTAACAAGGACTGTACACCCACAGTTGAACTTTGTACCGAGTGGATGCAGTAAAAAATCAAATGTGTGTACCAATAATTACATACTATATAAAAGTGAATACAGGAACAACTTGATCCCAGAAGCAGTATCTCCCACTTCAGGTACTTTATCCCACAAAAGTTGGACACGTTCACTTTTAATAGTATAGTACACAATGTGCGCATTATTACCTTGACTTAATTTCAAATGAAAAGTTTATTTAAGAAGGGGTGGTATTATAAGCTGTAGCTTTATTATGCATCATTTTTAGTGTCTGTGTTGTTTATATTGTGCTGTTTTTTTTGTCTCTCTTTTGCAATCATTTAGGAATCAAAACACACTCCCCTGTCAATTTCAAAATCAACACATATGCATTACAACGTAAGGACAGAGGCAGTTAAAGTCGGTGATGGATATTAAAATTCAGAAGATCACAATGATTCAACCAATCAAAAGTCCGATTTTAAGCACCAGCTCCATGAACATGTGCTTTGAGTGATGTCTGGCAAGAGCCTGCAAAGCACAAAAAATTGATTTTCTATTGGAGAGACTTACTCATCTTTTGGGTCTGAAACGCTAGAGATCATCTGGAGGGTCAACGCCTCCTTTCTGAAAACGTGACATGAAGGGAAGGGGGGATTTCAACATTGTTAAACACCTAACATAGCCTGGGATATCAGTGGGACACACAGGAAAGAGGAGGCAACTAAGATAAATTACATTGTCTTTTAAAAGTGACTCATTCACATACTTTATAATTGTGACAAGAAATGTGTCATGTCTGTGGGATAAAATAGTTTGCACTTGAATGAAACAGCATGATAAAACAGTTTTATAAAGTTTATGGTTATAAACACAAATCCAGAGTACAAAGACTAGGAAACAGAATAATAAAGACCACTTTACCTTCGACTGCGCGGCGCCTTTGAGTCCTTCTTTTCGTCATCTGACTTGTCCGCAACAGATGTGTTTTCATCATCTTCTTTGTCTTCTCTTTTGATGTCTGAGCTGCTGGAGGAGTGTGTGGAGCGAGCCATACCACCAGGAAGACCTACAGAAAAACACATAGGCATAGGAACTGAAACCTCTCTGAGGAAGGGATGTGTTGTGTCATGTGGGGAAACTAATTAAGTTAAGCAGAGATTTAAAAACTGTTGAAATAAACAGTAGTGTACATATACACACACCAAAGCATCAAAGCAAAAACAACTCCTTGATGTCAACACCCAGACGCTGCCATGATTCCATAATATGCAAGCATCGCTATAATGCAATGTACTGGACAAGAACTGACATGCTCAAAATAAAAAAAAATATACAAACTTACTGGTAAAGCCCTCTGGTTGGCCGGCTGATGGTGTGGGTCCAGATGCATGATGACCGTGCAGAAGAGTGCTGCTGGGAGGAAGACCTGTGGGCTCCTCGTGTTTCCCTCCCTGCTGATGAACAAGAAGAATGTTGTGAATATCTCAAGGACAGACACAGTATAACTACATAATTTCAAAACTTAACAGAGAAGATCCCCAAACATGGCGTAGCTACAAAAACTGAAGTAGCACATGTTTGCAACTGAATGAGAAAATTATAAACTTTATGATGCAGCTTCTTCACATAGTATATTTAATATTTTTGTGAAATCAGTAGAACTCAATTCAATTAAATTCTGCAACAAAATATTTATTCTTTCTTGCAATTCAGTTTTTGGCCAGTAGATGGCACAAATAAGTGCCACCTTCTTGCTTATAAGAACAGAAAGTGTTTTTTGTTGTAAAATTAAGAAATTAGATCAAACTTAGTCCAAATTTCAGAGTTACATTTTTAATAAGATAAAGTATATTGCATGTTATGGTTCTTGTAAGCCATGGTACAAACAGCAGTTTTATGTAAATCTGACAGTCCCTTCAGTATTCAGCGTGCTTGCCCTATCCAATCTGAATGTCATCCATGACTGCACAACCCAGAGCTGCTTGCACAAAAGTGTCAATATGATGTGATAAAATATACCAAAAATGAACCATTTTGTTTGCTCCCTGTTGTTCTGATTCACCACCAAAAGTTCCAAGTTTCTTTTGAACGTGCACAAATAAAAACACAGTTTGAACGGAGTAGGTGACTCACCATAGCAGGATGTCTGTTGCTGAGGGCAAGGCTAGCATTTGGGAAAGCTGGAGAAAGGCCTCCGAGGCCCCCGTTGTGTACTGAGGAAAGCAGGCTGTGCATGTCAGAGTGGGCGCCCTCTAAGCCGGGGCCTTGGCCCACAGCATGACTGCGCAGTACATGGATTGCCTCCTCCAAGCGGTCTTCCATTTTACTTTGCTATATTAATACAAGAAACATGAACTTAGACATCAATAACATGAAAAAAAGTCTAAAATACTCAAAATAAATACAGAAAATGTGTTATGGAGAAATTATTTAATAATACTGACAGAGCACAAACTGAGCACAAGTATACAATGGCTATAAAAAATATTCCGTATTAGTTTGGGAAACCTCTAGTTCAGTTAAATTTTAATGTGGCTGAAAGATGTTTTAACATACCAGAGCATGTGGTTGCCCTTCGTAGCTGGGTGTGGTTGGTCTTTGCCACTGAGACTGAGCTCCTGCAGAGAGAAATGTGAGAATAAAGTTGTAATTCTAAACTTTACACCAGATGGAGCTGCAGAAACATTTCTGTACAATAAGCATGAAACATACAAAGGTCTGAATGGAATTTCCAGATAACAGGTTCAAGCCTTAATGTTTATGACTTTTGATATACAGTTTGACTCTCCCATTCTCTTCATGAGAGAATTGTACTTTACCTGCAATACCCTGAGGAGACCCAGGAGTAGACGGAGCTGAGGAGAAGTTATTACTGTTGTGGTCCGACGGGTAAATCTAAAAGAATTGATCAAAAGAATCTCAGTATTATTACTGCGAGACACACCTTGAGAATATGACATGTATTTAAACTCAATTTAGCCAAAGTCTAGTTTAGTCAATTGGTTTAAAAGGAGTGCTGGGCAATATGGTAGAACATGTTTTATATCAAATAATATTTTCTATATCATACAATATTTATCATGAATCTGTTGTGTTCAGTATTATAAAATATTTTCTGTGCTAGTGGAGTCAAAGAGTTCAGCCAATTAAACAAGGAATGAGTGGGTAATAATTATTCAGATAGAACAAATAAATCTTACTAGCCAAATGTAATGTTTGTTATCAACTGGAAATTTTTTGCACTAATCTGTGATAAAATGGTTTGTTTTCTTTGCACAGTTTACAACTGATTACGTATTCCCACATCTATAAAATACAACACAGTCTGCAGTACAACAAGTATCAGAATCTTCAATTTCACAGTTTTGTCTTTGTTGAGATGTCTTCAGCATATTTTACAATACACATTCATCTGTTTTGTATCAGATCATTTAAAAACCGCTTAACTGCTGACGGACCATTTTAGTCAATATCACTATCTTTTGTTGAATTTTCTTTGTTTGCTCTTTTGCAAGAATTGGTCATCATTACAGTTTTTCACTTTGTAAAACAAGGCCTTTGAAGATTTTCTAATTCTTTTATTGTCAAGCACTAATTAAAAAAACAAAAAAAAAAAACAAAAAAAAAAAAAAACAACAACTCACTGAAGCAAGAGCTTTCCCAATTTCATCTCCTGAACTGCCAGCTGTGGTGCCTCGATTGGCTGCAGAGAAATAAATAATGTGAATCAGATGACCTGTTCATTTATTTTTGAAAGCAAAAAAAAAAAAATCAAATGACCAAATATCTCGGAGTTGACTACTGAGACATTTGTGTAATAAGAGTAGTTTCTTACCCATGATGCCATCTCCGTTAATGGCAGGTGTGTGGTTATAGGTGGTGGGGGCTGAGTGGAAGCCGTTGACTTCGCTGCCGTGCAGAGGATAGTTCTGTGGGGACAGAGGCAGGGGATGACGCTTCTGGAGGAAGGGATACAAGCAGCATAATAAGGCACAAACACACCTCAGAGAAAATATTTCAAGCTAATAAAACAAGTCATGTTAATGATTAATTTAATGAATTTAATGAAAACATTAAAAAGCATGAAGATGAAAAGTTATGTCTTAAAGTTCACCACATAATTACTCAATAGCAAGATTAAAACATGACTCATTATGAAGAAAGCAAAGCTTAAACATGAAACAGAAAAGATGATGATGGGGAGGTTCAAAATGTAATAAAGAATGTGGTTGCTGCTATGAGTTCTACCCACCATCCTGTCCTGGGGGTTAATTGCTGAGAAGGAACCTGGCTGTCCAATGTGAGGAGAGTTGCCCAGCATGGCAGAGTAGCCGGAAGATGACCAGGGGTCTTCTAAGAAAAGCGGAGATCCATTTTCGAATATGAATACAGTCTCATGAAATGACTATAGGACAACATCATTCCAGTGATGTTATATGAAAGGTTACCTTGCATGTAGAAAGAGCCAGGGTAGACGGCCCCAGGCTTACCACCAGGATATCCTCCATTGTCCCTGGCATACTCGTCACCGGATGTGGAAGCATACACCTAAACAAACAGGAAGACAGTGAGCATAGGTGACTAGATATTTTATCATTCTAGGTAAAAAAAAAATAAAAATAAAATAAACCAAACATATTTTCTTCATACTAGCAGGCACTGGAGATTAAATATGTCCATACTAATATACTGATCCAAGCGATACTTGCTTTTGAAAAACATTTTAAAAACACTAGCTTCAAGTGGCCACAAGATGGCAAGAGGGAGTCTGCAGGCAGTGGAGGCAGGTCAGCTCCTTGCCTGTGGAGGAGAACACAGCGGCCATGGCATGCTGGGCACAGCGACGGCTTGAATCCCAGTGCACAGTGAGCACTTCCTCTAGCTCCCAGGACCCCAGTGACATCGCACTGCCTGGCCTGCAGCCCCTCCCAATAACACACTCAGTATCAGCTCGCACACATACCATGCATTCAGTGAGCCAATACACATACACACCACCAGCAATATCCTCAAATCAGCACTATCACATTCTATGGGAGGGTTGGATTCCAGGAAAGATGAAAATCAACAACTGTGATGAAAATTTAAACATTAGCACTTTAAAGAGTCCAATTATGCACCATTTCTACAGATCACTAACAATAATGGATGCTGGCCCTGAACACAATTCCTGTGCTCAAAAGCAACACACTGAAAGACAGGCATGAGAAGCCCTCCATCTCCCTGACACCATCAGCCACCACTCAGTCCGTCTTTTTCTCTCCTCCTCTGTAGTACATGGTAGATAGAGGAAGAGAAAAAGAGAATGGAGGCTATGCTGCAAAGAATGCTAATCCAGGGAAGGGATTTTTTCTGTAATTTGATTTAACAGGGAGAAGTGGAAAGGGAATGGAGAGATGCACTTCTAATTACAGAGCCATCTGCCTGTTCCTGGACCACATCCAACTCCACAGGCAGCTGGGCTGAGGAGAGGGAGCAAAGAGAGGGAGAGAGATGGGGGCTGGGATCCAGTCAGTGAGAGAGAAAGAGAGAAAAAGAGAGAGAGCAAGAGAGAGAGAGAGAGCGCGCGCGAGAGAGATTGCAGTGGGTA
>JANJYP010213725.1:0-11340 GCA_024605115.1 Rastrelliger brachysoma
ATGCACTCCTCTTCAAGGATGGAGAAGATGCCCATTGGCTGTGAATGTTAAAACAAAATTAAATTATGTGTTTCACAGTGGAAATATTTTTTTTAAGAAATATTTCCTTCATCAAAAATTTCTTTCCTATACCTTCTCAATAAGTTCAATGCAGGCAGCCAAGTCCATGCCGAAGTCAATGAACTCCCACTCAATCCCCTCTTTCTTGTACTCTTCTTGCTCCAAGACAAACATGTGGTGGTTGAAAAACTGTTGCAATTTTTCATTGGTGAAGTTGATACAAAGCTGCTCCAAGCTGTTGAACTAGGGGTAAGAGAGAGGGTACAACACCAGTTTTTTTTTATTGTACTGGTTCAAACTGAATAAGCAAGAGCTTGTGAATACACAGTTTACTTACGTCAAAAATTTCAAACCCAGCAATATCCAGGACACCAATGAAAAAGTTCCTCGGCTGCTTAGTATCCAACATCTCATTGATTCGCACAACCATCCACAAGAACATTTTCTCATAGCAAGACTTGCAGAGAGCCATGACAGCATTATGCACCTAGATTTAAGGATTGGAAGAGTTGGAAGTCTGTAAATATGGGACTAGTGGTATTTTTATATTTAAAATTGTTTTCATAAAATCTTTATGTAAATTACCTGTGGCACAGTCTGACCTTTAACCACCATTTCATTGCCGACCTTCACTCTTGGATAACATAAAGCTTTGAGCATATCAGCCGAGTTCAGGCCCATGAGATAGGCAATTTTATCAGCCACTGAGGAAAACAGAAACCATTCAAGATTAATAGTGCCACAAAATATCGATCTTCAAGATTACTGGTTTGATCTGAGAATCTAGAGGGTTTTTTTAATCAGATTTATCCATATGCTCTCATCTCCATGCCTTTTACAATACAACTGTGAGAGCATAACTGAAAATAGGAACTCCAATTTAATGGATGTCCAGTATTTACCCTCAGTGCCATCAGGCTCAGCCTGCTCTTCACGCTGCTTTTGCTTGAATTTCATGTTCCCATGATGCATCACAGCTCCGGTCAGCTTGTAAATGCCTATCTTCTCCTCTGCAGTAAAGCCCAGGATATCAATGGCAGTCTGTAGAACAAATTGACAAAATCACACATTTATTGTAATGTATTTGTAGGTTATCATTTTCAATAAAAATGTTTATCATAACAGTTTATAATGACTATTGTGAACCAAAAGTTTAAGATATTGCAATACAGTAGGTCAAAGGTCTATAAACTCACATCTGTGGCAATGAACTCTTCAATGTCATTGATACTCTTGACAGTGATTTCACCCTGACTGATCATGGGATAGTCGTAAGGGTTGGTGGTGATGAGAAGAGCCTCTGAAAAATGTTTATTGCATGTCAGTAACACATGTCACACAGGTGAAGCCTGTATTTGTAGTACAAATTCAACATAAGTTTAATGATACACGGTCAAACTACTCACCAATCAGCTCAGGTCTATGGCCTGTGGTGAGCTGATAGAAGATGTGGTAGCTCCTCTCAGCAGACAGCTGGAACGTCACTCGAGACTTCTCCAGCAGATCTATAAAACAAACCAATAAGGTAGTTTACAGTTTGTAATTTTATCAAATCTTCTGGATGAGGAATAACTGGAGGCTTACATGTTTCAATATCAGCTGAAGCCAACTTTCCAGTGGATCCAAAATGGATTCTGATGAATTTACCCTAAAGAAAGAACACTGTTGTCAGTGTGTATCTGTAACTCACTGTAATGGTGCACATGCCTTATACTTGGTAGTAAATATAGTGTATTTCAATGCTAGCAGAGATGTGCTGATATATTTATTTTATATCTTCATATTCATTTGTATATCAAGCCCAATTATTTAACACTACACAGGCAAAATATTTGTAACTAGAATACTTTTAAAATTAGAAGCTGGAACAGATACTGTGATAGGTCAGAGCACTGCTGGATCGTCTTAAAACAAACACAGTTTTAATGAGAACAGATTTTGTGGAAAAAAACTTACAAAACGGGATGAGTTGTCATTTCTCACAGTTTTGGCGTTACCATAGGCCTCCAGCAGAGGGTTTGCTGCGATGATTTGATCCTCCAGCGACCCCTTTAAATGACATAACATGACATAGTATCTTTAGTATCTGAAGTTGCATATGTATTTGGGGTTTTCTTGTGATTTCATTTTCCACAAATGTACCACATATTACATTACCTGCATTTTTCCAGGAACAGCCTCTGATTTCTTTCCACCAGACACTGCAATTGTTGCAAAGTACTGGATGACACGTTTGGTGTTGACAGTCTTTCCTGCACCGGATTCTCCACTAGATTGCAGAACAATTTTACAGGAGACATGACACATGGATTGCTGTAAATTAGACATCATTTGGACATCAGTATGAATTATATCAATCCAATTTAACTCTCTTTTGAACAGACTTACGTAATCAGGATTGACTGATTCTCACGATCTGTTGAGAAAATGTAATATTAGCAAAATTTCATTCTTTTTAAAAATAAAAAATTAAAACAAAAAAATAAAACTATTATATTACAGCAGTCACTGTGTTACAAAATGATTGTGAGATCAGACTGCTGTGGAAGACTGACTCTGGTGAGCCTTTTTAGATCATTGCTCACAAAAAGATTGATACCTTTGAGCATGAACTGATAGGCATTGTCAGAGATGGAGAAGATATGGGGTGGAGCCTCAATCCTCTTTTTGCCTCTGTATCCTGCTACAACTACTGAGTCGTACACTGGGAGCCACTTGTAGGGGTTCACAGTGACACAGAACAACCCAGAGTAGGTCTGTTTTAAAAAGAAGAAATATATATTATTTATATATAAAAATAATCTTCATAAATGTAATATTCAGTATAGTCAGTATAACTGGCCTTACATAGATCATCCATGCAGCATAGCGCTCTTTGAGGTTATACAGCACAGCGGGCTCACTGAGGTGGGTCATCATGGCCATGTCCTCAATCTTATCAAACTTTGGAGGGTTCATGGGGAAGACTTCATCCTCTTTGACAGTGATTGACTACCAGTTTGACAGGAGAAATAAATTTAGTTACAGTTTACTGTAGCAGGCGCTTGCGTTTATAGACTGATCTGTAGTATAGTATACTGTCACTGCAGTCCAGATTCCACATCAAAACACTATTGAGCATTATAGTTTTTTTTTATTTCAGTGTCCTCATACTTACTTTTCCAGTGAGAGTCTCCACGGTGACTTTGCCACCCTCTCTTTTTACAAGTTTCCCCTTGAGGTACATCTCATTGGGTTCAGACACAAAATAAGCTGTTTTTGCATCAAAAGGAGTGTTTTGAGCTTCCATTCTCTCTTTTTCAGGCTTCCGGAGGTAAATGGCCGCCAGGCCGAAGCACTCCATTTCAGGGTCCCCCATGATGACTCACTCTACTACAGGGAAAACAAGTAAAACAAGTAGTGATTCACTTTAATATCAAAGTAGGTAGATAGATGCAGTCATGATTTCTACAAAGTCTGCTGTTATTGTTGTCAAATGACTAACATTGAGAATGATTAAAGGTACTGTCATACTAACATTTAACTGTAAGGATTATTATATTCACAGCTGACAATCTTTTCATGTACTGGCATTTAAAACAATATTTTACATATTTTTATTGTCAAGAACCAATTGATAAGACTATTTTATGTAGTTTATATTTATAATATACAATACAATACTATATGGCTTATTAATGCATATTTTAATTTTACCAGTTGTATGAAGTTACCTTTTTGTTGTCAAATGATGTAGCTGCTGATTGGATACTAAAAAGTCAAATCAGAAATAGAAAAACCGTTAAGCTGTACCAAGGCTTATATCAGTAACCTTTTGCATGTTCAAGCTTGTTCTTGCAAAATAACTACTCTTGAGCAGTGAATTGAAAATGACTGATCCCTGTGAAAGTATGAGAGCATGAGAACACTCACCTTTGTTGTCAGCCTGTTGGTCCAAAACTTCTGAGGAGCTTGGACGTTCATCTTTTATAGCTGACATCTCCAGCCTCCACACAGGACCAGCCCTCCTGTTTAGGTCAATGAGCTTCTTTTGGAAGAATGATATCAGATGTCTTCCCCAATTCATCATCACAAGTGGTGTCACCTTATTCCATATAACAAAGACCAACAAAAAAGCACAGTTTGGAGAAGATGGCACATTTTAAACTATATATTTTAATACCTATACCTACTATATCATAACACACAATGGTCTTACTCGGATGTATAATGATGTATATTGTATTTCTGAGATACTACAGGATTTTTTAAATAAATGGAAATGTGGAATCAAACAGTTAAAATATGCATATATATGAATTAGAAAGATTTTTTTTCATTTGTTTGGTCCATCACCATGTACACCAAAAAGCCTGTTAGCAGAGACAGTTTGAAGCATCTCCTGAGCATAGGGCCAAATGTTGTAGCTAATTTAAGATCCTATTATGATCCATTATGCTGTTGTACTTCCTNTATTCAATATGTCTGGCCTTTCTTAACAGTCTTATTAGGTCCTAAAGCAAATATAGTCTCCTGCTCACAAGTGCCCAAGCTATTACCATTGTTTACAAATGCATTGAACGCCTTTGTTAATTACATGTCAGATGTATTTCAGCATCGTGTTACTAGGCATCTCCAAAAAATGTACAGCCTGTGAAGCTCTTGGTTTCTGACTGGGTCATAAACTCAACAAGTTTAATTTAGATAGGTTCTGTAAGTAGAAATCTAAATAAACTAATTTATATGTCTGTTCCTCCACAGTTCACGAGTTTGATAGGTCTACTAGTACTGCTTATTGTTTGGTTCCTGTGGGGGCCTCTGATGCTACAAATGATTGTGCTGTACGTTTTGGGAAAATGTGCCACACAAATGAGGTATGTGTAACTGTGTGTTTCATAGTATTTACAGCTAAGGAGGTGGAAAAGATACTTAATACTATAATAACAACATGCTGGTGGAACTAATGCACAATAATAATTTTGCTCATAACACCTAATTTACCTAATTATTTTGATTGCATATGATGGTCTTTGTTGTTGTGCCAGTCAATAGTCAAAATTACTCTGTTGTTAAAATTTGTAAGGCTGCAAACAAAAAGGAGATGTGATAAGGAATCAATATGACAGAAAAGTAGATAAAAGTAGATAAGTTAAGGTCTCTACATTAGGCCAGAAAACTAAAAAAATAAAATCACAATGCAGAACCACATATAGAAATACAGCACAATTTCCTACACTAACATAAACTCTACTGGTACTATTGTACTATATAATCTTTTTTCTAAATTGGTTTGTTTATAAGCCATTACTTAACATATTTAATTGAGGTTTGCATTCACTGTGCTCTAAAAAACAACAAAAAACAGAACCAAAAAGCAAATGCAAACATGTATCTAAATTAATGCAAACTGACAGTTCATTCTCTTAATAGATGCCCAACTGTTGGATACTGTCAAGTTTTCAGGGTGGTCAAACATTTCTGCAACTGATGTTCCCTTGTGTGTGATGAATGAATCATCTGTGTGGTCTTGTGCAGCGTACTGGGAATTTGCTCTTTGTGTGTGTATGTGCTTCCATTTACTAATGTGTGTTAGAGAAATTAGAACTAGTAAGGGCAGAAAGAGAATGAGGAACGAGACAGTGAGAGTCATGTTTTTTTTTGTTGTTTTGATGATGTGACAACGAAATGGAAAAATTAAATACTACACATTTATAATACTGAGCGTAGCAAATTCAGGTAAGTAAAATATTTACAACACAGCTTAGAACTTGTGTTTTTATTCTTATCACTTGTAAAACCTGACTTATCATTGTTCATATTGTGTATCTGTATCTGTAGAGGTTGGTTACTGTAAACGTCAAAACTCTTAAGAGGTTTGATTTTGGGTCAGTGGTGGATGATGCAAACTTTCTTTATGTGTTGATTGCATCTTATTTTATTTCCTTATTAGCATTATGAAAAATGCACCATCAGCCTGCGTTTAATTTCACAAAACAACACCCACACAGGAATTTGTTGGATAAGAAAACAAAAAATACAACTATATTATTACAAACACTGTATACTGATCCACTTTTGGTTCGAATGATATTCTGCTTACAAACTATTAAATATTCAATATTGGCATAACTTCATCATTTGTAACTGGAATGGAGTACTTAAAATGGATCGACATCAAGGTCAGTGTAAACAAGTTTAGTTTATGCAGCCAATCCAAATTCATACAATGTGACAACGTGACAACATGAGGTCAGGCTACCAAAACTGCAGGTTAAGACTTTCGTAATCTACTAACTCAAAAATGTTTCCTGTTTCGTCATTTAGTTGTTTGAGCTTCAGAATTGATATATATCTGTAGAGCATGGCACAATATGGCTATTTTCCAGTGTTGGGCAAGTTACTTTTAAAAAGTAATTAGTTAAGGTTACTAATTACTTCTCCTAAAAAGTGACTAAGTTAGTAGCTGAATTACTTCACTATAAAAGTAACTAATTACCAAGGAAAGTAACTATTGTGTTACTTTCAAACAAAAAAAAAAAAACTTTAAATATCTTGTTTGAGGGGTAGCCTTGCTAACACCAGACCTCGTGTCAGTGCGGACTGAGATTCGGTCTATAGCAACCCCCGTTCATTTTTCCGTATTTGCTGCAGCTCCCCTTAGCTCCAGGGATGGGCATGATTAATCGATGATCTATAGTTGATAAAAATTTTAATGATCGAGAGAATTTTTTATTGATCAAACAATGGAATCAAATAGGACCTAGAGACTGTGTTGTGTAGTGTGAATTAATGCAGTGAATATCACTGTGCGGCAGTGACAGCAGCAGATAAAACATAAACATGAAGAGGTCAAGGTGGGTGCGCTATGGTGGTTTAGGGGTAGTGCATGCCACATAGAGATTTGCTCATATGCAGTCCACCACGGAATGATCCTTTGCTGCATGTCTTACCCCCTCTCTCCCATTGTTTCCTGTCTAGCTACTGTCTAATAAAGGTGTCTGTGCCACAACGAATATAAAAAAAGCTGTTTCCGCTTCAGATTTCAGGCTGAATCTGACTTTAAACTGAGAATTTGACACATGTTGCGTGCGCCTGGTCCGAAATGCCGACCCTAGCCCTAGTGGTAAACAGACCTATCTAAACATTTTCAGCTATATGGTGTTGATTTGGGATAGGTGTTGTAAAGGGTTAAACTCCATGGGACATTTTTTGATCTTGGTGCCTATCAGAGTCTTAAAATATTTAATGCTTAGAAAAATTATCAAAATGTTTTCATCCAGCATACAGGATTTTGGTATGACTTTCAGAATCTTAAAATAGACACTCGAGTTTTTAGGCTCATGTATGAATTATCTTTATCATGCAATATGTAGTGCTGTGGAAAGTGTAGAAGCTGTACATCCATAACTGAATTGTTTTAAAATTATGTAGCATTTCGAGGAGAACAGTCTCACAAATCTTGATAAGTTATGCCAAACAGACGCAGAGGAGCAAGGTGAAATTATCCAACAGGGATATAGAGGTCATAGTGGTTTAACAGGGTGCTGCTAAGTGCTTCTAATGGCACCTTTGTAGGAATGCTACTAATGGTGATGAAATTACTTTAAAGGTCATTTGTAATTAGGATGTTTACATTGCTTTGTCTCTTTCTAATTTAAAGGATGTAGTGTGTAGAATTTAGTGGCATCTAGGAGCAGACTTGGCAGAAATGAAATGTAATAGTACTGTCAAAAAGACACTGAAATTGTCGTGTAGATTGTAAAGTTATAAAGCAGTAAACACTGAATGAATGTGAGAAGTGTCAATGTATTCAAAACTCACCACATTAAAAGATAAAACACACCTGTTGTGAAAATCACAGCCAAAAGCAAACAGTGTGACATGTACAGCACTGTACATGATACATATTAAATGAATGTATGTCTCATACCATGTTTTAAGATGATTCTGATGGTCTGCTGAGTTTTTTTCCCTGCCTTCTGCCCAAAGCATGGTGGGATATGACCATAAATAGGACCACAATGATGAAAAACATACATTCATACATTTTAAATGGGTGCTATTATTATTGTAATGTATAAGCAAAATACTGTTAATAACATGCGCGCGTGTGCACACACACACACACACACACACACACATGCACACACACACGAACGCACACATACATACACATACACGCATGCACACCCACACCTACCCACCTTTGTATTAGTCAGCAGCACAAGGACAAGCAGACTAGTAATCACTGTGTGGTCATATAGAGGGGTTAATATGTTCACAATGAATAACAATCAACTTTTAATGTGCATAACCCAAATGTCACAAGACAGCTAAAAGAATTTCAAAAAAATAATAATTTTCACAATGTCAAGTTGATGTTGATTTTGAACTAAATGAAGCCAGCAGTTTCCAAAATATCATGTGACTAATGCACTGTTGGAGAGAGACAGCTCCCATCTTCTTACACCCTAATCCCAGGAGCTCAGTGGAAAGATGGACAAGTAGTAAGGGTCACAATCCAATAGTCAGACCTAATTTTAACCAACCATTTTAACTAACCACCTTGCATACGTTGCAAGATTGCAAGAAAATCCTACAATGTATGAACTGAAGCATGAGTAACACAAGAGTCTTTTTAAAATGAGATGAGACACATTGTGGAGATTGTTGAGGACTTGACGTTGACTTGTTTTGTATATCCAAACCATGAGCATAAAAATCCCTGACTTTCAAAAACTACTGCAACTGCAATTCAAAAGCATCTTAATGATTGCCATGCAAAAACATAACAAACTCTTAAAAGTCAATACATATCTAGTTTTTACACATATTAGTTATGTGTATGGCAAATACAGGTACACCAAGACATTTTATGTAGAATTTCCCCATACAATATAATACAATAACAATGCTAGATCATGATAACACTTTACGAATATACCAAAAATGTTTGAAATACACCTCTTAAAATGTTAAGCATGGATGTTACTGTTAGTGAAATTTTACTCAAGACTCACCTTAAGTTTGTCATTCTGAGCACAAATGTTGCTGCTTGACAAATGAAGAAAATGACAAATGATAAAAGGCTATTAAAACACAATAAGCCTCTGCAGCATGTGGCATTTGACTTGAACATCAACACATGGGTGCTTCTATATTTGTGTTTTGCCCTAATAAGACAGAAGATTTTCAAGCAAGTATCGTGTAACGTGCATGCATTGAAGACAGTGCCTCATTATATCTTGTTGGTAACCACTTTAGAATTTCTTCTTATTCATTGATGTAAGTGGATCCTCTTTCCAAAGGCACCCAATGTCTGTCTCCCCACACTTTAAAATTGTGCCGGCTGTGTGCCACGTTCTTCACAAAAACCTTTGGCCACAAGTATACTTGCCATCTTTGATGTCTTCTCTCTCATCACATACAGTGCACTTCTTTGCAAGAGGAATAATTTAAACAATGAAAAAAAACTTGAAAAAAGAAAGATGCTACACTTATGTATACTAAAAGGAATAAAAAGGTATGAGGTATGTTAAACATGCATCTTAAAGACAGTGCAGCTGCATTCCATCACTCAGTGGCACTACATTTAGGGATTGTCTCAATCTCCTGTGTGTATCCCTGAGGAGCAAGAATAAGAACAGCTGTTGCTGTGAGGAATAATCCCTTGGCAATCTTTTCTTTTCCTTAAAGCTTGTTGGCACTTGTTTCATTTTTTAGTAATTTCTAACTTGTAAGGACTCTGACACAGTATATCAGTGACATTTCAAAGCTTCTCCAAAGTAAAGCAAGGGACTACTGTCATGCCAGCGACATTAAAAAGATTCATTAGTCATACCTTTGGACCTTTGTAACTGCTGACTTTATCTTATCTGAACCTTCTTCACATCCTTATAGTACATTTGCATAAAAGTATTTAACTCATAATGCCTAAAAACACAATTATAAATATCTAAACCTGTTGTTCCCATCTTCACAAGGGATTTTTTTCTAATAACTATAAAGATAAAAATATTCATGAAAACCAAAAGCATTAAGAGACAAATTCCAATACTGTCAACAATCCAACAAGGAAGCCATAACACAAGTTGTGTGACATGACAGCTAAGAGGTATTTCACAAATATAATGCCAGGCCACATGACCAAATACAGCAAGACATGTGCAATGGGCTCCCTATCACTCTATATAAAAAGGCAGAGCAAACGCCCACCGTGGGCAGACACCCGGAAAAGGTAGGTTACTTAGTAGCTCAGATAACTGAATCATTAAACTAGTGAGATGTATTAGATAGTAATACTGTCTTGTATCATTTGTACAGTATCAAGTCAATACTGTTAAAAATATAGAATGTTAAATATTTGTATGACTGCAAAAATATTTTCCATGAGATGTTAATCAGTCGATATTATTATATTTTCTTTTCCTTCACTGATTTTGAAGTAAGATATCATAAAGATAACTTTTTTTTTAAATTCTTATTGTACATCTGTGCCGCTTTTTTTTCCCCAGAAGTCAGCACTGAAGTATCCCAGAAAAACATCTGCTCACCTGGTGTCATCCAAGGTAAAACAGACTATCAATTTCTTGAGTAGTAAATCAATATAAAATATTGTTTTAAATACCAGTAGATTGTCTCCTATGAACGTAATAATCTTGCGAGTCCTTAGTTAAGTGCTAGTATAGCTGTAGCTACCTGCATTTAATTAATTTCAATGTAATGGAGTCATTTGACAACAGTAATAGTGGACATTGTACTTTAGAAGTCACAGCTTGTACATATGTCTACCTAACTTGCTTTTAAAATGAATGACTACTGACTTTTTATTTTCTTGCAGTAAATAGTCATCATGGGGGACTCAGAAATGGAGTGTTTTGGCGCAGCAGCCATTTACCTCCGGAAGCCAGAAAGAGAGAGAATTGAATCTCAAAACATTCCCTTTGATGCCAAAACAGCTTACTTTGTATCTGAGCCCAATGAGATGTACCTCAAGGGGAAACTTGTAAAGAGAGACGGTGGCAAAGCCACTGTGGAAACTCTCTGTGGAAAGGTGAGTAAGAAGACACTGAGATAAAAAAAAATAAACACAGTGCCAAATAATATTTTTGATGTAGAATTTGGACTGCAGCAACATTATACTAGACTTACAGTCTGTAAATGCAAATGACTGCTAGACAGTGACTTAACTTATTTCTATGCCTCTTCTGTCAACTGGCAGTCTATCACTGTAAAAGACGATGAAGTCTTCCCCATGAATCCTCCAAAGTTTGATAAGATTGAGGACATGGCCATGATGAC
>JANJYP010213906.1:0-10512 GCA_024605115.1 Rastrelliger brachysoma
ACTCTGCATTTAAAGAGTCTGAAGGGTGGTGTCTTTTTTCACCTTTCCAAAACTACAAATACAAGAGCAAACATGTATGGAATGGATTTAACAGTAGCCTGTCTTGTTTTGCAATATCACCCAGCACTGAATTAGCATATCATGTATGCGGTCATCAAAAACATATTTAAGTCCAGCATTCTCTTTTCCACGTGAGGCAGCTAACAGTAACAGTAATTACAGCTAGTATAGTCCACTAGTAACAAGTAATTCATGCTGGCAAAACAGTTATCAAGTCAAAATTAAAAGAATACTTTTTTCTACATCTTATCTGAAGTCAGCAAAACATTGTTTCAATAAAATAAACTTCAAATGTAATTTACCATTATCACCGTGATCTGCTCATGCAGTGCTAGATTGCAAAGCTTGACAAGTGGGTTAGCAAATTGTCAATAGCACAACAAATTGACATTTGAACTGACTTGCAATATTTCTTCTTTTTATATTTGTTGAAGTTTATGTCACTTTTTGTCTTTAAGGGGCCAAAACAGGAGAGGGCTTATCTTCCAGTAAACTAGTAAGTACTATCTCTCCTACCCCACGTGATATTAATGGCTGTATCATTGGCACATCTGCTGTTTGACTATAATATTATTTTATCATCATCAGTCTGGGATGAAGTAAAAATGCACAGTCAGTATAAAAGTTGTCAAACTAACTATAATAAAACAAGTGCATACGTCAAACTAATAGCACTTTCATTTCCTCTTCTTAGAATCCCTCGAAGAAGCAAGGCTAAATCAACAACTGAGATTTTCCCTCCCGCATGGAGATTCTGCCCTCGCCAATCGGCAATAATGGAAACCATAGTATTTGCACTTTGTACTTTAAAAAAATGTAAATTCACTTTGTAGAAATAAGGTATTTAAACAGACTGCTGAATCTGTGAATGATGTAGTTAGCTTTTTATGTCCTGACAAACAAAAATTATTTAACACATACAATGTATGTGTCCTTTGTGTGTCTAAAAGGTATACTTTTCAGAGATGTACAAGTTTTCATGTTTGATGTTTCATTTTGTGCCCCTCCCCAGATGTCCTTTTTCTCTCATGTTGATAACATTACAGCAGATATATGGATAGTTTCCCACACAGCTCCAATAACTTAGAACATACCATCTCTTACTATAGCATCTCTTCCTGTGCTTTGTACGGCAGTTTGCAAGAATGTTTTAAATGTACGTCATTAAAACGTCCCACATGTTCACATGTATTCATGTTTATTAGAAATAAAGAACTCTTTTATACACGTTTGTTCTCTGTGCTTTTGCCCGCCTTTATGTGTCAAAGAGGGTTAATTAGGTCAGCGAATTCCTTTGTTGCTCTCTAATCCAATTAGTACTCTATATTTACTCCATACTTGTTGTTATATAAATCTTGTAATGCTTTTGCCCTTGTGTTTTACTTGCTGTGTCTTTAATAAAACACCTTGTTGACACAGTCTTTAGGAGCCAAGTATTAGTCATACATAGCAAAGGTCGTGTATCATCCCACTTTCAGACAGCCAGCCAATTCCCCCAAGGCAACATTTTGGAATTGGAAAAACGGATGGTACTTATTTCTGTACTTATCATAGATATCTCATGTAGACAGAAGACAGATGGATGGACCAATCTCAGTTGTGTATGGTATGAGTCCCCATTAAAAGGGTGTTATATATAAGCCAGTGCATATGTGTGTGAACATGTGTATTTGCATATGTATACAGTTAATGTACATTTATACAGTCAGCGGAGCTTGAATGGATTCTTTCTTAAAGAACAGCATTCAATACAGAGCAGTCTTGACACATTACACTACTATACATTGTTCCAGCCTGATTATGTTGGGGCTACTAAGTAGTAAGCTGTGGCTTTTCACACAGAAAGTCTTCTATAGGACTGAGCAAATGACCTGTGACTGACCTGCTCTCTCAGGCTTAGCCTCTAATTTATGATTAACACATCGGTCGCCTTTCCATAATATAATCCAGCCCAATGGTCTGGTTTTAACACCCCAGGGGAACACAGAGGAGAGATTATGACTCTGCTATAAGATGGTGGATTAAAGATGGATAACCTATGGCCTTCTTAAGCACTTTCCCCATCCACAACACTGGAAAAGTTCAATCTGGAGCAACATGTCCAGCAGCAATGCCAACCAAATCTTTTCTATGCTCCTTAAATAGGTTTGTGGTTCTTTATTTGTTTGCTAGGACACAGTCTTCTAATTATAAACTCAGCTCCATCTTTTTTGCAACATTCCTAATTTCCACCCATGTTCCCGGCCTAAATCCCCCTCAAGATGTTGTTAGCACCATGCCCACAACAACATTTACCTTTCCCAAACAGCCATGTAATCTGTTGATGTGGCAGTGCTAGTTACAGGTGTAGCACCACAGAAACCATGCCTTACCGCTGCTGCTGCTCCTCATCCAACAAACTCATCAACCTTCACCTAAAACTCTAGCCAATCCCTCGACTGTTGCTCCAACCTCCACCTAACATAATGCTAAAGCCTTGTCATGTGTGATTTCTGCTCCCCTGGGCTGTGATGCACATAAACACCTTTTATGAGTTGGCTGTATGTCAACGTATGGTTTTCCGAATATGTTCCCCTGATGGGTTGGAGTCATGCCTGAACTGATGGAATAGCTGAAGAAACACATCCAAACCTTTTGGCCCAGTTACCAGGACCGTCTCACGATTGGCGAGGCCTCCCCCTCTCCAGGTCTTCAGTACTGCTTCCTCACTTCTCTCACTCACACACGCACGAACACATTCCCTGAGCACAGAGATACCATTGAGCGGGATTTGTGGGCACAGTTTGTATGCTTTAATGGGCAAGAGGAGGCACCCGATCCCACCACTGGCAGGCCCCGTGGGCTATGGACTCATGAAGAAATTACTGTCAAAAGCCATCAAGGCTTTAATAGCCTCTGGCCGAGCGGTGGCTTCCCCCTGGCCCTCAGAGGGGCTCTGGTCTGTGGGTAAACAGAGCAGGGACGGCCTGCACCCTGGGACCCTCTCTTACTTTCTTACTGCTTCCCCTGGTGTGGCCCAAACACCTAAACTGCAGTCCAGCCAGCACCACAGGACACTGCCAGTCATTACTCTCAAGCAAATTAATTGCTGGAGGAGGTGTGACTTTTTAATGGACGTGGTGCAAAAAAAATAACAAGCAGTGTTAAGTGTTGTACGCACTCACATAAGGGGCCTTTTCACAAACTTTTATTTATTTGTCACATTTATGACTTTATTTTGTTGCAAAGATAGTTCAGCACACACTCCCATAAAACACAGAATTGTCATTTTTATATTTTGTTTTTTGTACAGATTAAACAAACTAGATGAAATGTGTTCATTACTGAGTTTGAGAGTTGTTGGTAAGTGGATTTTGGACAGTATGTTAACTGTTACCCTCTGTTTACAGACCTAATGTTTCACTAAGCTAAGCATCCTCTGGCTGTAGTGTAACACTGATAAATACAGTGGTATAATCTCATTTAACTCTCAGCAAGAAAGTAATGTTTCCCTAAAACCACTTTTTATAGAGTGAACAAAACTAAATTGTATGCATGATCAAAAATCCTAGCAAAATACTGTACTTACTGCTTATATCAGCCATATAAGCTCATACAGCTGGCATTATTTATTCCTCGGTGCATCAAATAAAACTGCTGTTGTTGTCCTTAGTGCTACGCAGTTACATCCTACTTCTTAGTTGAGATGGACACAAACAGCATCAGCCGTCCTTGCCAAACAGTCAACTGAGATAGAGAGTCTACAATGTCAAGGGAAAAGCAAAGGGAACGTCTTCTGTGCTTGCAGGGTGAATTGTGCAGCTTTTCTCATTTATGTGTTCCAGCTGAATGGGGTGGCTGCCAAGTTCAGGATCTGGCCTGACATCAGAATTTCCCAGGGTGATAAAGAGACTCTTGTTTGAATCACAGTTAATAGACAGTGGAAGAAAAAAAATGTGATTCTGAGAGAGTGATATGGACAATTAGAGGAGTGAAATCTCCAGTAGACAAGAGGCAGAGTTGTGTATATGTGCATGACCTTTACACCTACAAACGCCCACTAATTACACACAGACACAATAACAGGTTCACAATGTGAACACAATGGAAATCAACTTTCTGAAAGTATAATCTGGAAACTTGCAAATATTGTAATGATATGAAATAGACAGACCACTAAGCAACTTTGTGCCTTTATATAGTTACAGTGATCTTGTGTCCACATAGTCTTTTTCCCTCCAAAACAAATCTGCAGATCTGGACATAACAATATTTGCTTTCATTCTTGAATATTTGGGGGGATTAAAACCTCTGGGCCTGGGAGCGAGATGGTGGGTGTGCATGTGGAGGGAACTCATCCTTTAATCTCATTCTCACAGTGTCTACCTTTGACATAGCAGTATCCCATTTGAGCCTGACCAGGCCTGAGAGGGAGCGCCGTAAGAAGGGAGCAATGATGGGAGAGAAAGAGAGAGAGACAGACAGAGAGAGAGAGAGAGAGAGAGAGAGAGAGAGAGAGAGAGAGAGAGAGNATAGTGAAAGAGGGAAGGGGGGCGGGGACTGTCGGGCCTAAACTCAAGGGATTAACGGGGTGACTTCTCCTCTGGAATGTTCCGCTGACAGCCAAGGCCCGCCCACCCACAGCTGCCTGCTACAGACAGGTGCACGGCTAAGGCGAGGCGGGTGGTGGGTGGGTAAGAGAGACAGGCTGGCTGAGGTGGTGAGGAAAACAGACTTCCATACGTAGGCACGGACTGATGAGTGTATCTGTAAACTATTTGGCCAAAGATCCTCACTGGAGCGTTTCAAGCAAACCAGTTCATCAACCCGCTGAAGATGAGCTACTTCAGCCATGGCGTGAAGAGATTATACCACCTGAAGAGAGCAATCAGTCCAAAAAGATAACTGTAGAAAGATATAAATAAATAGAGATCTAGATATTGCACAACTCAAAACAACCCTAGAGGTTTACACACTTCACAGCCCATGATTTAGAGTAAAAATGCTCACAGACATATTCCTGAGAAGATTTAAGAGTCAGGTGAATCTGTGGTCTGGTTAAAAAAAAAAAACTAAAAAAAAACATGCAGGGTAAGTGCACACAACTACACACACAAACCTCCCTGTTGATCTTCACACTAGAACAATGCCTCCGTATCTCAGTCCAGTCATTTAATCATTGTGTTGTATACAAAGCAGACATGGCAGCATTTGGTAACACACACAACAGTAGGTGAATTCATTTGTCCCGCCGTAATTTATGTTTGGGAATGTACAAGAGCTTGCCCATGCTTGCTGCACAGTGTTAAGTATTACTTTGCAGAAATGGAAGACAAAGGACTAATTTTCTACACTATTATTGCTATGTTGCATTAATTCCATAACAGTAAACGCACCGCAGTCTTAGTAACATCCTCAGGTTGTGTCAAGTAGCAACAAAGGACAATAAACGCCGCTGCAGATCTAAAACAATCCCATGTTCAGAAGCCAAGAAAAATCCCTCACACGTTTCCCTTTGAAGCCACAGGGATTCCTGTAGGTAGTGTGAGTGTGATTCTAAGATGTTTGATTGATAGAGGGTCTGTGAAATCGGACTCTTTGTTTTTGCTCTCCCTTTGGTGACCTGCCCTGTCATGTCTCCCCCTGTTTTGAGACGCAGGTAGTCTATCCAAACATCAGGGGAACACCGGGGGGACAACACAGCGCTCAGGTTGTATAGGACTCTAGTCTCTGAGGGGTCAAAGGTGACAGGTAAGGGTCATTGTAGGATCCAGGTGGATGCTCTGGAGGAACTTCACGGATTTGTGGAGCTGCATGTGAAGAAGAAAAAACAAATTATTCACTGAAGTAAGTTCAGCAAATATGAAAGTGACTTTTTGCTGTGAATATGATGTTACTGCAAATTGCCCCAAAAATTGCATGGTTTCCGTGTCGCATCCTATACTAATTATATACAGATCTTTATCCTTCACTTTACTGTTTTATTGATTATTTAATACNCAACAAATTATTCACTGAAGTAAGTTCAGCAAATATGAAAGTGACTTTTTGCTGTGAATATGATGTTACTGTAAATTGCCCCAAAAATTGCATGGTTTCCGTGTCGCATCCTATACTAATTATATACAAATCTTTATCCTTCACTTTACTGTTTTATTGATTATTTAATACTTGTGTTCTCATGTATCAAGTGAAATTCTATTGTTTTTGCAGATTTTTCTTCTATGGGGATGAATAAAAAATATATTTTAAAAAGTAGGAATTCACTGTATAATTTTACTAAATCTGTCTGAGTGCAAACTACAGGAAATGAAAAGATCTTGGATGAAAGGTCTAGGATGGAATTCATTATTCTTGTGTATTCAGTATTCTGAAACTGAGGCTACTTCAAACCTATGGTGCCTTGCAGTCTTTGCAATTATACAGGATGGATTTTCAGTTGGCCGCGTTAGTGAGGAAGATGGTGTTGACAAAGCAGGTGTGTCTCTGCCACCCCACCATCCAGGCTGTTTTGGGCAGATCATCCAGGCATGTGTACAGACCACCAGGCAAGGCTTTGTACTTTCCCTGGAAGAGTATGACTGTTGAGCTCTGGCTTTAAACAAGTCTGAGACAAAGCAGTTTCTCATCACAAAAGTCTCCACCAGTCACTGACTGCATATAACTGGGATAACGGTGATGGATTAATAGATCACTAAATCACCAGACTCACAAACAAGCCAGACTGAACAGGAAGGCAACTCAACAGTCCAACAGTAAACACATCTCATGTTTCTTTCCTTCATTAATCGTGCATTGTGCTACATCAGTAATTGGAGTATGGTGCCCTCTATTGAGAGACAGCTCAGTTTTGGTAAAATAGCATTTTTATTGGGCTGAAGTCAAATTCTGCATAACATGAGTCAAAATACTGGGCTGTCACATGAATTTCATATTTATGAGTAAGATAGTTAACGTATCTCCTCCTCTGCACTCCTTCCTTCCTTTCTGTCTCTGCATATGGTTCTCATGCTGTTCTAATCTTTCCTCCTTCATTTTTTCGGCGGTGAATAAGGTGATTTAATGATTTATGGATCTGCCGAATCCAGCGAAGCTACAAATCACGAAGGTCTTGTGGTCACATTGTTCAAACGCAAGGAGCAGTCAGCCGCTGTAATCCTTGCTGAAATGCCCCTGAAAGAGGCTCTTGTTGCTGCCCTTCCACCCCTCCACCGGCTGGAAAATGTTAGAAGTCAGGTTATGTGAATGTCCAGTGTCAGAGGGGCTGTTTAAATGGCATTAGTTTTGAAGGTCTGTATCAGAGCAAAGACCCGCCATTCCTCAAAGGCTGTCTCAGATCTGGCTGCTCTCAGCCTGAGAATGGGGCTGGTGTTAAGTGAAGAATCAAAGATGCTGATGCTTAAAGATGTTCATTGTACAAAAGTGAGTGATCCAGCAAATACTGGGTGCCACAATGGAGCTGCCCAAAGAAATACTGTTTGAAATTAAGTTTAAAGAACATAATAGCAACCTGGCTCTAGTGTTGGTTTGTTGGTCCAAAACTTTGATCTGGACTGGAATATTTCAACAATTGTTGAATAAATGTCCATGAAATTTTGTACAAATATTCATGTTCCTAGGAGGATCAAGCCAATGAACTGTGATGATCCACAGACTTTCCATAGCACCAGCATCAGCTCAACATTTTCACCTACTCTATGAAATATCTCAACAATTATAGAAAATTTTATACAGACATTCATGGATTCCAGAGGAAAAATCCTAATGACTTAAATGGTCCTCTGTCTTTTCCTCGGGAACTATCATCAGGTTACCATTTCTGGCTTTCAGTGAAATGTCTCAATAACTATTGGATGGATTGCTGTAACATTTACCACAGACTTTCATGATCATATAATAAGGGTGGTGTTGCCATAACTGTTCATCAACCACCATTTATTTGTCCAATACTTTGGTTTATGGCCAAATGCCAGCAAAACTACTGACATTACCATCAGCCTAAGCTACTTTGTATCTTACATTAATCATCAATGTTACATGCTAATATGGAAAAGTAAGATGGTGCACATGGTCAACATTATATCTGCTGCTTCTACACACCCATGTGTTAGCATTACAATTGTGAAGATTTTAGCACAGTGATGTTGGCAATTAGCTTAAAGCGCAGCTGTGTATATGAATTACAGCCTCGCAGAGCTGCTGTGTGGCAGGTAGATTTAGAGCTTATTTTNTGCAGCTGTGTATATGAATTACAGCCTCGCAGAGCTGCTGTATGGCAGGTAGATTTAGAGCTTATTTTAACAGTTGTTAGAGGTAAGGGAGAAGATTGAGGCAATGGAAAGATGTGCTTGATACATTTTAGTTGTTTGCCAAAGATACGCAATGGAATATATGTATCATGGAGAAAGAGTTTGGAGTTTAGACATTTAAATCTGTTATCATGCCATAAACAGACTCTTTCTCCTCTTTTTGAATTTCTTGTTACTGTTATGACATTTCATCCATTATTCACTAACTCATGCAACCCACCACCAGCAGTCAGACTCAAAGACCTGCAGAGGCGTGGCCAACTGATGACAACTTCCCTTTAAAGGTGGACAAGAGATGTCAACAAATGGCAAAGCATGTTATGACAAATTAGACAAGGCGATTGTAGCACTATCATGGCTTGATGATTGCGTACAAAGCACTTCTTTGAGGCCATTTTTTTCCAATCCTTCTCTTGGCCGGGGACTCAGTCACATCCTTTCAGAACAGGTCCTGGGGAGCCACTGACACCCCGACCCACAATCACACAACACCCTCCACCCCAATCGCTCCCATAGCCTACCATTCCTATCAAAGGCTTAGCGTGATCTGTGGACAGATGAAAGGGAAAATGTGATTTTCAAGGAAAAAAACAAGGAGGAAAAAAATGTAAGAAGCCAATGAAGTGTAAGGGAATTGAGAATAGCTCAGTTCATGTGGGGAGAAAAAGTGTTGATGGAATTGGGCCATTTTATGAAACAAAAAGCAGTTTCACCCCATAATTCAACACATTTCATGTAGTAAGAAGAGAATAGAAAGTTTACTTAAGTTTTAGACACTTCCTTATGTTTTTTTCTTTGGCAAATATGAATGAAAAGAAAATAAAAAGCAACAGATTTAGGAGTTTGTTGCTGGTTTCCCACAAGTAGAAGCACAAAAAAAGGTAGGTTAGAGGATGGTGGGGTGGTGGGTGACGAGACTGATGTCGAGGATGAAAGATGTGTTGTTGAAGGAGACAGCATCCGAGGTGTCAAAGCAAACAGGACTAAACAGAGGGGCCACAGGTGTGCAGTCTGCTCACCTGACTAGAAACAGGCTGCGGCAAAGACAGCCTTAAGCGCCCAGCATGCATACCGTGCAGCCGTGTGCCCTGCAGGACTCGTGGCCTCCTCCATCCACCTGGCTCAGCTAGATGAGTGAAGAAAAGAAAAAAAAAACTTTTGTTGTGAGGTTCAACACTCTAAAAGTGACGCATTACACCACACAGAAAAAATGTGAGGGGCCTTTTTCCATTAACGCTGAAATGTTTGCATCTCATAAATATAATGAAGTCCTTTTGTATCATGTCAATTTTTTTTTTGCTCTTTCAAATACTAGTTCTACAATAACTCGCTGTGTCCATTTATTTTTTTTAATCACTTGTATCAGAAAAGAAACCTGATTAAATCTGACTTACTCGAAGACATAATATAATCTTATGTATATGTTGTTGCAAAGATAGTGCATATAATCTTTTCCTGTGTAGAAGACAACAATGTGTCAGTGTTTTAACCCTAACTCACATCTCTCTAATTCTTAAACCTCACAGACTGGCTCCTGCCCAAAGCTTTCCGAGTCTGATGCCCTTCAGTCCTCTACGATGGTTTCTCTCCCTCTCTCTCACACTCCATCTTTTTCTCACAGCCACGCTGCATCCCCACCTCTCCACCTCCCCCTCTGAGGATAAGCTGTGGTTGGGCCCTGACATCCCAAGTAATTTACTATGTCAACACAGAGTGAAGAGGGCCCGTGTGCTGCAGAGAAAGCCCCTCTATGCAACAGCCTGACTCCCTGAGGAGACATGGCACACCACAGCACAAGGCTGCCATGCTGGGAATCATTTAAAAAAGACTAAAAGTATTAATCTAAAATATGTGTGTAAATACATAATAAATATATAGTAATTTATATGTTTAAAATATTTACTAATCCACACAAATGGCCCGTTCATCAAACAGTTGTTGACCTTTTTCTGTTGGAGAAAGTTTAGCTCCACTGACCTGATGCAATATATTATTTTCATTCAACAGATGGTGCAGCCTGTTTAAGTTGTTTCATCCATGTTGAGCTGCTACACTCTTCATCAGACCAATATATTATCCAGAGTCAGCTTTGAATAGAATGGATACATTTGCTGCATTTTATCTCTTTAAATTCCACCAATATCCATGCTGCCAAAAATTTGGA
>JANJYP010214025.1:0-10179 GCA_024605115.1 Rastrelliger brachysoma
AATGAGCATATACTAAAAATCTGAAACTCATAATTCATACCTGATTCAGCATGTCTATTAAACATTTATCAATATCAATAACAAATTTCAGAGATGAGAAATTTAACAAAACAAGGAGTTTGGGCTCGCAAGGGTAAGTGCAAAGTTGCCAACAAAGACAGAAGTTTAAAAAGGCAANTCCTGGCGCAGGATGTGCTTGACAGCCTGTGCCAGGGTGAATGTCTTGCCGGTGCCATAGGGTCCGATGATGAGGATTGGGGGCAGAGGGATGGTGACGGGTGTGGTGATGGCCAGGATGGCTTCTTTCTGCTTGGCATTCAAACGGGGATCCAGCTGCTCATCCCACTGCCTGGGCACCAAGGGAAGATAGGGAAAATTTTAAGGAATTATTAGACTTAACTGTTGAATTAACTGTTTTGTAAAAGTAACCATTTTTAAACATTTAGATAAAATGTGCCACAAGACACAAAAAAATTCTGTTGATCTAAATAACTTCAGTGGGAAGAGATGAATCAAGAAAGAAAACTTATTGTATAGAATCACATGAAAAATACAAAATGATGAATGACATTGTGTCACCTGACAGAGGGTGCATTACATATGCAGCCCAGTCACAAAACAGAAAAAACAAAATCTAAGCACAGCACACAACCCAGACTACAGACAAATAAAGCTAAGAGACAAAGCAGTATGACTACAGTGAAAAAATGACCTTGTTTTCCAGAATACGAGTGACTGTATTTGTAATGAATATATTACATATGGAGTTGATTCAAACGTAGGTTTGACATGCACAGTATCAAATAAAAGAAACATGCTGGCATGCCTGCAAGTCAATTTAGCACGTCAGAATAAGGTGAAATTTAAATCTGAGAGCTGATAATATTTTATTATCCTAAATCTGTAAAGTAATCAAACCATTTTTAAATTTCTGCTCATTCCTTTTTGACCAGGGAAAGGGGAAAAAGTTTTATTTAAATTAATATCAATTCAATTATTATTTACATTAAATTAAAGCATTCTTATCATTTTTTTTACCCTGGTAGATCACTAGTAGTAGCACTCTCTCTCTCTATGCATTCAACCTCACTCGACCGCAGCTAACAACATCGTCCTATAGTCTCCTATTGACGGAGACACTCTGCGCTCTGTTCAATGTCAGGTGGTTTATACAGAACAGTAAGGAGGAATAAAGTAGTCGTAGCCTATTCTCACATTGGACAAACTCTGAGGACAACGGAGAGCACGATGAGAAATAGCAGTAGCAAAGCTATCATTAGCTGCTTCAGGTGCAGCAGAGTGCTGCGTGTGTGAAAGCACTCAGCTCGTCTGTGCATCAGCACAGAACTGCAACATATAGAATGTGATGATTCTACGATCTCTTTGCTTGTCAGATCTAATCGCTCATTATCTAATATCGTCATATCGCACACTGTACATAAAAAAGGTCTCCAAGTAAGCCTTTGCTTTCTAACACAACCAAAATGGCATAATGTTGCTGCTGTGTTTTAATCAACACCCCAATGTTTGTCTGCAGTGTTGCGTGGAGTTGTGAAGGGAAGTTTATTTGTACTGTTGTACGTAACCGCTGTGAAACCATCATTAAGTAGTGTGCTACCTCTCTTCATTCATTCTCTATCTCACCCCACCGCAGCTAACATATCTACCTCCGTCCTCCATTCAGTATTCAGACTTTTTATACATAACAGTGAGGTGGAATGAAGTAGTACTATTCCTGCATTGAACAGACTCTTGGAGAGCAGAGCAGAGCAATGAGCAAAGAAGCAAAGAAGTGACCACAAACAGGAGCAGAGGCCAAAGGCTTCTTTAGTGTTTTTTTTTTCTTTCTTGCTGTCATTCCATTTAATCCCTGCAGTTATGTGTTCACATATAGTTAATGCTATCTTTCATTTTCATCTCCTTTTCCAAAGAAGATGCAGATAAGTTGCGAAAATATTTTTCACGTTGATGTTTAGCAAGCACAAACACTGCACTGCACTAGCAGAACTGAATAGAAAAACCCATATTAACAAATTAAAGTAGTATTAAACAAAAACAAAACTCTTCTATACCAAATATGTTCTCTGCTTGAGTGAGTGAGGCCTAATCCTACTCCTACATCCACATGTCACAAAATCCTACACACTGTGCCTTTAACTGCTTGGTAAAAAAGGTGAAGAGGATTAGACAGTGTGGTCAAGTTACAGCTGTTTGGAAGACAGTTTTGTATTTAAATCCTCATATTTTTATTTTCGTCAGTGCCTTTGTGGCCAGATTTCCCATCACTGATCTTGCCCAAAACCAAAAAGCATTCATTTGACTTGACTGCATGTTACATAATGCTACAGTGCACCCTCAAACCTCAAAACTGATGGGGTGCCGTATTCCACTTTGCAGTTAAGGTGCTAAAATGAGTGTTAATATAAAAAACAAATATACTCTACTTGGGGTATATCCACCTGTACACTGACCACAAAGAAACTGTGAGCTTCAACTTGAGCTAATCTAATTCCTTAGCCAACATTTAATGAAAAACCATCACCTCTCAAAATTCCAATTAAAACAACTCAACTCAACATCAATCATATTCTGAAGCCGAGATAAAGCAGCAGCCTTGAAATCATAGAGGATTATATCTGACTTTTGTTCCAGTCAATAAAGATTATTGCTTCACCTGTCCAACTATGGAGAGATACCTAAAGCTGAAAAGAGATGCCAGCATTTCAGATGGCTGCCAAGTCAGCAAGGCGAGGGATATTCAGTCACCTCTCGAATTTTTGTGGTGTCCCCCATGTGAGGGTATTTGTCAAGCTGATATGATGTGCAGGTATTAAGAAGTTTCTGTATAATAAATGTGTTTAGGATTAACAGTAGCTACTATGCATGAATGTGTGTACATACTCTCAGTAGGTGAAGAAATCAGCTACCTTTTTTAAAATGATATGAATAGAAGATGAAGTCTTTGTTAAATATGATTCAAAATATGTCAATCAACAGTATGACCACGAAAAAGTGTTCAGAAAAGTTGATCTGACTTTTTTCAGCTGTTTAACATTTCAGCAGTAATGTCCACTGAATGAGCTCCTACTGAATCAATAGCATGAGAAACTTCCTACAGCAGGTGAAAACCACAAAAAGTTTCATTATGTTAAAGGAATAGTTCATCTTAAAAATGAAATTCAGTCATTATTGACCCTCATGCTGATGAATACTCCAGAGTAGTTTTTTCTTTAAGAATTAATGCTATTTTCCTTAACTGTCAAGAATATATTGTGTAACGGAATGAAATATTGATAAAGACTTAATTGCAAATGTTTTTTTCTCAAAACTGAACAGTGCACAATTGTGTACATGGTGGAATACCTGTTTGGACTCCAGGGGATGGTGGGGACAAGGCCAACGTCAGGAAAAAGGATGGTGTTGTCTTTGATGCGATCCAGGGCATAGTGCATCTCACACAGTGGTAGTCTGTTTAGCTGGAACTGGAGTTCCACCTGACACAGAGGAAACACCAGGGGATTACTAAGCAGTCAATGTAACAGACAGTTTATTTACCTTGTTGTCTATATAAAAATATCATGCTATTAGCAATAGAGTTTAATTCCCATATCCTTGAAACAACAGCATTTGTGTTGGGTAATTAAAATTCTTAAAATATACAGTAGTCATTAACTTTTGGTTTATTTTTGGTTCATATTTATCAAAAATAATTAAAAAATACATTAAACCACATCTGTAAACAGATTAAAAAAAACTGTCACTTTGAGGAACTTCTCAATTTCAAGATCCTAAAACTGTTGCAACAGACTACGTGCTTAACATTTTTGGAACAATGCCATTCATACACTAAACCACAATTACAGAAACATCATCTAATAGAAATTTTTCCAAACGAGAAGGTCTGGGAGACTGGGAAGGGCAGTACCATCCACCAGTAACACCCCTGCTGATATGTTACAGTGTTTAGCTTTTATTGTAATTGCCACCGTTGTGCACTTTACCATAATGTCTTGCAGAACCTCGGCCCATTAACACATCTGTTAAATTTCTCTGCTTAGACCAATTTAATATATTCACTAACTTTTTGTTTCTGCTGCTGCAGGACCTAGCAATGTTAAAGACAGATGTGGGCTCCTCAGGTATAATGTAAAGTATGCAACACATTTAGGGGAAGGAGAACAAATCAAAAAAGTGATATAAACAACCAATACGAGTGAAGGAAGCCTGAGAGATGTAAGAGCAAGATATGCCTGAAACACCAAGGCTGTTTGAAATTTTATAAGAACCCACAGAGGAGATAGGAAAATGAAATTGCAGGGAGTAGAAGCATATACAAAATAAGAAGATTATGTTCCCACAGTGATAGGATGAGGGTTGTTTTGATAACCATTAACACAGAACCTTGTTTCCTTTGCCAACATTCAGACTGGGGGTAAGAAAAATCAAGCCATGGCTGTCAAAGGTAGCCAATAAAGAGATATTTCTCAGAACCACAGAAAATGAATAAAACAGTGTGCACACAGATGCACAAACACACACAATTTCTTATAGAGATGGTCTTCATCTGTCCAGTAATATTTTGTCAAAACACTAATTAGCAGGTTAAACTATAATCTTCCTGAAGTTCTTTCAAGGCCATTACATCAGCATGGAAAGAATTACAAGCTGCATGCTAACTGACATCCTCAAGTCACATTCAATATTTGGTAATAAAAGCATGACAGCAAATATGCAGGAATCTTGACGTTAAATTTAATATCTTTCAAGATATTTTTTATACTTTTAAGAATATACCAAAAGTAAAAAAAGGAGCCACCTTTTAAATGTGGATGGTTAAACGTCAAAACATCAATGTTCATACTAAATCACTAAAACACCCACAATATCTTTGTCCTTTGATGTAGTCCATACCTGTATTTCTCTGTCAGGCAGCAGTCCAAGCTCCTCACAGCAGTCTTTGCAGATTCTTAGAAAGATGTAATCCTTGGTCTTCTCCTCAATCACAGCCTCATAAACACGCTCTTTGACCCCGGGAGGCGCCTGACTGCTGAAGCCCTCACGGCCCAGAGGCAGCAAGAGGACTGAATTCACCTTGGTCATCACCAATCTCCCAGCCAGTGTGTCCTGAGGTGAGACAGTGAAAACACTGTTCAGGAGAGAGGGCTTGCAGACATCCCACTTTAGGCTCCAGGGTCACCAAATAATAGTTACACCTCATCTCAGTAAGAATCGGCAGTAAGCGACATTTAACATGTGCACTGCAATTATAATTGCAGACAATTCAGTTACCTCAGACAGTGTTTCTGTGAGTTTGAAACGTGCAAAGAGCTGTCCATTCTGGGCATACTTGGCTCCAACAGAGATGCCAGTCAACATAAAGCTGGTGACCAGCTGGAGGTTCACTTTGATGTTAAACCTGGAGGACACATAGACATTTGTTATTTGTACACAGCCATCTAACTTAATTTTCTAAAAGTAAAAAAAGACAACAATAATGACACTGTCTTGTGACATATTTTTGATAAACTACTAACTTACTATTTGTTCTTTTATGGTAGAGGTGTGTCCTTCATTTATTGCAGGCATTTTAACCCTACGAATCCTCCTGTCTGCCACATGTTGCTGTACATTCATAATCCAGACTATACACTTTCTTATAAAAAAAGGACCAGTATGTCAGATTTAGGAGATTTATTGGCAGAAATAAATACAATATTCTTATGCATGTTTAATTGCATAATAAGTGTATAATCAGCTGAAGAAAAAATGTTGTGTTTTCATGAGCTTAGAATGATCCCTTTACATTTATACAGGGCTGCCATGTTTCTACTGTAGCCTAAAATGGACAAACCAAACACTGACTCTAGAGAGCAATCTGCCACCTCATAAATAGCTGTTACACACTTGTCCTCTAATAGGCTGGCCTGGACTATCCATTCAATTGCCACACTGCACTTCATCAAGACGAAGGGGAAGTTTTTAAAATCAGATAAGACTCATACCAATCCCAGCCACTGCTAATTCATGATGATGCATCTCCCTTAAGTCCCATTGCAGTTCCCAGTGCATTGTGTGTCCATTGTGTGTCTTGGCAGCACTCTAACTTGCTTCACCAAAATAGACCTACAGAGTCCTGTATACCACACAGTGGTACTGACAGGATATTTAAGCTATACTTATATATTGTTAATGGGGTTCTAAATTAGTGAAAGTAAAAGATTAGCACATAGAAACTCTGCTTGTTTGTTTGGCAAGTACATGGTTAGACTGGAGGTCAATGCAAGAATGTTAAAAACTATCCTATGGTTTTTGTTGATGTAAAATTAATATAAACAGGTCACCTATCTAAAATCTTATTAGCAAGACTCCTAAAAAACAGGCAAATTCTTTTTAATGTGTCTGCCTTTCAGAGGAATTCCAACTCCAACACAACAAGCAATCAAAGTCGAAAATGATTAGTGAATTAAGCATTGAGTTAGAGATGTACTGTGAAACCTGTTTTACTTTTGATGGACATGTGAGAAGTTATCGCCCTTCAGAGAAAAACAACTCTCTGGGCTCTGCCTCTTAAGGCCTACAATGATGAAATAGGACGCAATCTTTGTGATGAACTGTGATGGCTGATTGATGTATGCATATAAGTTAACACGGTCTGCATTTATTTACAAGCTAGTGGTGTAACAACCAAAAGAGCTCATGGGTTTTCTTGTTACAGGTTTGTATCAGCTTTCTGCTAAAATAAGAAAGAAAAAATTAATAAATAGCGACAGAAAAGCCCTCTTGGTGCTCCATGACTAACTTCAAGTTCACTTTAAATGCCTCTTGCCCTGCAGATAAAATACTGCCAATTGGATGATGTCACTCAGATGATACTCATTAAGCAAGAAATAAATCTAAAGTGAGATTATTCAGAGCATTATTCTAATACAAAATAGCTTTTTTTTAAGAACTAGATTGCATTAAGGGACACTTTTAAGGACTGCTCGCCATTTACAGATCCATGGGAATACACATTTAACTATATCTCCTGCTGAAAATGAATCAGCAATGAAAAGCATTAGAACCTGCCAGAACATGAATGGTTTAATAGGCAGAGAGATTATTCATGTGCACAGTGGAAATGCAGCAGATTAAATGAAGATTCCAAACTGCAGGTAATAATAGAGAAGGATCCATTATTCAATCCCTTATGAAGTCAAATGCCACATAGTCATAAGACAAGACCAAATTAAAACCAAAGAAGAAAGATGAAACATTTTAAGTAAAGTCTTGGGCGAGGGAGCTCTATACGCATTTCACTGAATGTGGGATTAAACCTTTCCTGTGATTTTAGAGCTACACTTAGTTAAAGCAGGTAAGGAATTATACAGAGGTCTGTGTGCATTCTAGAGGAGTCATTTTCCTACCCTACCTGCAAGGAATTGCCTAGGACAGGTCATTATATGGCACTGTGAGCAAGGTTATGTGTGAGATACACATTCTCTCTCTCACACACACATCAAATTCACAATGAAGACCAAGTCTGACACCTTGTGGTGGATTGACAAAATATTTATACCACCCAACCCTACTGACTTTGTAATAATTAATATTTATTCTTAATAGTCAGATTAAAAAAATACTCAATGAATAAAGTATATTAAAAAGAAATCTGCATCAAATCATTGTAGGATTTGTCATGTCAAGCAAGGTCAGACAAACACAACAAGCAGTTGTTTAAATTGTATTCTTGAACATACTGTTTGCTGCTAAATTACTGACAAGAGGTCCACTATATAGATTAGTCTGACCAGTCACAGCTGTTGTGGATGCACACCTGCATTCAAGTCCTGACAGTTCCAGTTAAAAGCTCAAAGAAGGAAAACTAGTAGGGTGAGATCAATTTGTCAAAATCTGATAGAAATACTTGTTTTACATTTGTTTGACACTTCTAATATAATGTTTTTATTTTACTGATGCAATAGATCCTACTGTTCCCAGTGGTAAGTAATTAGTTTGCAAAATGATACTTCTCATCTACTGCCAAAGTCAAGTTTGGCATTTGCACCCAATATTAGATCTTGCTGTCAACACTAAGATAGCCAGGCTTTGGTTTTAAATTAGTATCATACCTAGTACATATGCAGATATAAACATATCATGTGTAACATCACCAAGCAGGGTATTAGAGAGTCTGCACAGCTGAAACCAGAGGAAATCTGTTCAACTTATTTTTAGGGGTGTGCAGTCAATTTATTCCAATTATAGTCTGTATTAAACTTTTCTCATCCAATTAAAAACGACAGCACAGTTTTCAAATGATTTAGCAAGAAACATTTAAATACTACCACTGTTGAACCAATGTACAACTTGTTGATGTGATTCCTTTTGTTGAGATATTGGTAGTTGATGTTTTTAAACTCAAATATCATTATGTGTTGTTCTGGCTTTATTGTATAGTTATGGAAAATCTCTCTTACTATCCAATGACAAAGAAACCAGGGGTACTTCCATACTCACTTGCTAACTTCCTTATATTGTGCAATCTCCTCTATGTAGAGCAGGTCATGCAGTCGGGCCTGGTAGTTGTCTTTGGTCAGAGTCTTGTCCAGGACTGACTGGGTGAAGAGTTGGTCAGCTGACAGAGGGATCTGATAGCGGGAAAGGAGACTGCGCTCCAGTTCAGCCATCGTCTCATTGGGACTGAATTCTACAATGGTCTTACAGGAAGAGTCCCAGCGTTTTGCAGTCATTAAGAGCTGCTGCCTGGCTGCCATCAGGTGTTCGAGGTCTGGAAAACAAAGTTCAAGAGGATTGTTGAAACTCAATGACTAACCTCTCCTTTGTTTAGTTGTGGGTCCTGATGATTAAATGACTATGCCAAGTAGCTACACTGAACAGTTAGGGACCTTGGTCACTTTTCCCCCCAAATGGCAAAATACCTGAAAACATTCAAATAAATAAGATTTTCTTTATGCTGTCAAATACACTGTCTACTCTAGCATAACTACACCTTCAAATGGTAAATGGGAAAAAACAACCAGCTAAGCAATTATCTTAGCTGATGTAAAATATGTCATGAATTTAAGACAGCTCTAGGTTAATTTTGCTCAAAAAGCATGTTCAAGTTTTGACCACATAATATTCATTTAAAAACACTTTTCTCTACCTCTTTTTATTAAAACCCTAGGTTTCAAAAGTTTATGCCACCTTACAGTTCAAATCTATGAATGTTAACAACATGCAAAAACATGAATTCAAATCATAAAAGCAATGTGACATATGTCTATAGATATACAATATGATAAATGCATACACAACATTTTGGTGTTTAAACATTCCAATACATAATTTTATACACACTGAGAAAACTTTGCATACCTTCAATAGAGGCAGCATCCACCATGATCCTTTGCATCAGCACAGGCTCTGAGCCAAAGTCAAAAACGACAGTCTGTCTGAAGGTACCAAAAATTTCTGTGCTGAAGCCCACTGCTACTTTGTAGACACAATGGTCCATGCCGTTGTCCACTGCCACTGTCAGAACAGTAAAGTTTATTTAAAGTACATTTGTGACAGAATTTCAGTGACTTGCAATCCACTGTAAAGAACTTCAACATAAAGTAAAACAAAAAGAAACACAGGTTGCAAATGAAACAAAAGATCTACAAAAGCTAGTGTCAATAGATTAAAACATTTCAACAAAGAAAACATGCTGAAATATGCTTTTAAAAAAAAGAGGTTTTCTTCATTTTTGTTTTTTAAAATTTATTTAATTTCTAGTTTACAGCCTGTCTGGGATCTGTTGTTACTCTGAACTGGACAAAATATAAATATAAAAATAAGTCAAACAAGTCTGTTCAACAAAGGAAAATTAAGACCTCAAAACACAATAATAATAATAAAAAAAAAAAAAACATACTTAGGTCATGCAAGCCTTAAACGTTAACTTGAATACATACAAAGTAAACATAGATCAGAGGCCTGTACCACGAAACAGGATTGCTAGTTTAGCGAGGTAACTTCAGGGCCTGGCTTTCTGGCACCACGAAGCTGGATTCATTAATAGTGAGACAGGTTACCATAGTAGCCAATCCTGAAAAGCTAACCTGCTTCGGGTCAGGATAGCTTTCAGGATTGATCTGAATCTAAGAAAACACTCCACCCATCAGCCAATCAGAGAGGAGAAATGTTACACTG
>JANJYP010214028.1:0-13215 GCA_024605115.1 Rastrelliger brachysoma
AAAAATTGCTATTTGTTGGAGCTGTTAAATCATAAACTCATGTGGTTATATCATTATAAAATCACTTAAAAAGTATTTCAAGCTGTCAAACGTTTGGGTTCAAAAGTAAAAATATTTTTAACAATGTCCGAAACCTTTTTCCACCACTGTATTCCATTCACAGTAACATAAACCAAAAAAGTCTGAAACCAGTGACTCTTCTGTATTTTTGCTTAATATGTAACTTAATCAGTTATCAAATTTGTTTCCTATTACCTTTCTGTTAAACAATTCTCCAACACATGATCATTTAATTTTTTTCTCAGAGAGAATCAACATGGCAACACCAGTGACTGTTTTACGGCTGCCTAAAGGACCCGACCCAAACAGCCGCGGATTTGACCCCAAATCGCCACGCTTCATCGCTCTCTGTCGTACCTCCATTTCTACTTCGGCTGAATCAGAGATGGACGCTGAGCAGCTACAGAAAGAGCAGCACGCACGATCTGTGCTGAGAGAGCGTTTCCTCAGGTGCCTCCTCTCTACGGCCAACAAGAAGGTTCAGTTTCACATGTATGAGAATGTGAAGGTGGAGGCCACGTTTGGAGCATCTGACATTGACGTGCTAAACTTTCAGGTGTCAGATCTTCAAACTCCCATTGGGGTGCAGAAAGAGGCACTGATCAGGTCTCAGGACGTGATTTCATACACATTCGATGTATGAACTGGACTTGGTTTCCTCTTTTGCAGTTCTTCACCATTGGACTGGAATTGAGTTGTCTACAAAGTTGGTCAATATTTTTGGAGAATGGAGAAGCTACACGTGGTATTTTTCAGTGGTTTTTCAGGGACTATTCAAAAACCTGACACTGACCAGCAGTTCCCCTTTTCCATCACAAGAGGGCGCTGTATACCTGTGTTTAAAGTCTCACGCCAGACCCTAATGTGAGCGCTTATCCAGATTTGCACCAGGGTGTGTGTGATGCTATTGACAGATAACTGAAGATTTGTGATAAGATATTGACTAAAACACTGATGATGTGAATATACCTTTAGAATATACCCACATAAGCATTCTGGGTTCATTTCTCTCAGCTGTAACAGTTTGTTTGGTTCAGAAAGTTGTAATACTTAGTGGAAAACGATGAATAAGATCAACATCAAACCCCGCTCTGTCAATCTATACAGTATGATACATCAATATGTTGCTTGTTTCTGCTCTGCACCGTGAGACATTCTCAAGCTTCTTCGTGCAGCACCAACTTTCTATGAAAGATGTGAAATCAAGTTATTATTTCTGTTTGTGTTGTTGAATTACATTTTGTCTCATGTAGTGCTGACGCAAATGAAACATTGCACTTCTTAAGAGTTAACTATTTTTGTATTTCATTATCTGCTTTGCATTTGGTTTAGAAAAATTATTAAACAGAGCACAAATGTACAGTATTGGGATTTCCTGAGTCATTCATAACCTACACTGGATTATATCAAATACTTGCAAGGTATTTGCTGATGAGGGTGAGGCAATGAAGGATGTATTAGGGTGAGTAATTTGAAAAGGGGTGAACGTATGGTTAAATATATTTATCACAGAAATATAACCCAAGAGCAAAAAAAAAAAAAAAAGTGTTGATTTCAATCACATCCAAAATGTTTATGAAGTGAAATATGTACCTGAATCAAAATAATAGGCTCTTACAAATATTGCAATTTGAGATGGATCGCATGCATTTCAAATCATTTGTCCCATTACCAACATCGAAATTCACACCGCACAGATATTAGTTATGCAAATGCTTGGACATAAATATAATATAGAGGAGCAGGATCCATCATTGTTTAGCACCAGTCTGATAGGGAGGGGGAAGGAGAGGGCATCAATACTATTTAATCTTCCTAAAAGGTGTATTTTGCAAGTTCCCAATAAGTCATTTTATTTGAGTGCCATTAGGCGGCCGTGCTATGCCTGTGTCTCTTTTTGTACCTGAATTATCTGACCACTCAGTGTAGACAGTCATCAATGAGGCGGTGACTCATCCTACCTCCCTCCCTCTCTCTCTCTCTTCTCTCCTGCCCTCCCTAATCCAAAATATGACTTAAACCTCATGACGTCATCAAGCCTGTGTGATTCAATCAGGAAGCCCCTCAAGGACAACCAATGTTAATTTCATATACACAGGCATGAATGCTGTCCTGTGACCAGCAGCCTACAGCTCACTCAGTTCTCACCCCTGTGCTAAGTATCCACTGCATGAGACACACAGAGTACATAAACATACTTGATTACTGTACTTAAGTGCAATTTTCAGGTAGTTGCATCTGAGCATTTTTTTTGCATTTTCTGCTACTTTACGAAAGTTGTGGTTACGTTTTTTGTTTGGTTGGTTGGTTTTAATAATCAAAATGTATCCTATTATTCAGCCAAACATTATATATTATGTATACATTATTATAAATAGTTAATATATAGTTAAAATGGGTTCAGTTAAAGTCAAATATGTCATAAATAAAAACTGCCAGGTTTCATTTTGCTGCATAATGTATTACAAATTCTAGTATTACTACTTTTCCCATCACTGCACATACAGTATTGTAAGTCATTATAACTGTACTTAGTTTGTTGGGATCTTTATTGTTCATAATGTATATTAGCATCACTGCATTAACATTAAAATAATCAAAAATGCCGACACAAGTAAGTCTCAACATCAACAAACAAAATACATAAATACAGTTATAAAGAAAATAGTAGAGAGGGTGCAAGATGTGTCGTGTGTCAGAGAGCATGAAGAAGACATGCATTCAAAGTTCCGATAAAAGGAGACAGTTTTATTGATGCAACTCCAAATTTGCAGGAATGACACATTTTAATCATTTCTCTAAACATGACTATTACACCTGCTTGAAAATAGAAGCTGAAAAAGTAGGATGATCACTAGACTAACATTAAAGTTTATGTATCATGTAAAATAAAAGCATTTTGACCAGATTCTTATTTTTTTTTTTATTTTGCCTTTATGTGACATTGGGTGGCATAAAGACAGGAGAAGAGAAAGTATCCCTTGCCAGAATTGAACCAGGGACACTGTCTTTATGTGGCATGCCCCCTAACCGCTCAGCTACCAAAGGCTCTGTAAATACTTTTTTCAATGTGCATTTACCAACTCCAATGATGTATTTATTTAGAAATAATAATAAGTAAACTTTTAATTACTCATAATGATGTAATAATGTCAAAATAGCTCTGATAATTGAACTGCTGCTATCTATGCAGCACAAAGTTGAAGAGAGCTGGTGAACATACTGGAGCGTTTAGAAGTTGGTGGAGGTCAAAAACTAGCTAAAATAAAAGGTTGCCAGAATTACCACTCAAAATGAATGTTAATTTAGTTTGTTAACATGTTCGCCATATCAACTTCATAAGGTGACATTGTGTCAGTGTTGCCTTTACAGCTTGTTTGCCCCCATAGTGGCATAATTGCCAGTTGCACATGTGGGCCTGTGTATTTACTATGAAATTCAATCAGAGTTGTATAGAAATATGCAAATATACTACTGACGATTAATGTAGGGGATTCAGTGATTGTCAAAGACTACAGATTTTCTGACTCATGATGAATGAATTGAACATTTTTTGATTTAAACATTAACTGATCTTACAAATGATCTCCTGCAGGACTGAATTTAGCTTCATGCTCTGAAATTTGCAGCAGCACACTGGAACACACTGTCTCAATGTTATCTACTGTTTGTCTTTCCTGACAGTCTGCTTCTCCCTGATTTCACTGGAAAAACATGCCTGCCTCTTAGTATGGATGTGTATTTGTGTGTGTGTGTGTGTGTGTGTGTGTGTGTGTGTGTGTGTGTGTGTGTGTGTGTGTGTGTGTGTGTGTGTGTGTGTGTGTGTGTGTNAGTATAACGCCGCTGGCCAACAGGAAGCACATTCCGCTTCTTCCTGTTTGTGGCTCTCTCACTTCCTGGCAAGTGTCTGATAACTTACAAAACCACTTAATCACTCTTTGCCCAAAGCTCCTGCCAGCTTGCCTAAAATAATTAGACAGTGACCTCATGATAATGTATTTTTGGTGTCTTTGACTATGGAGGAGATAATAATGATTCACATGATAAAGTCATTTCCATGGTACAAGACAAATCTACATCTGTTGATACAAAACAGACTTATCACTGTTTTTTCACATAGATAGCACAAACAGCTGGCACAAACTGAACATGAGTCAATCAGGCAGATGAGGAATTCACACAACCAGCTGACGAATCATGAAACTGAATCTCAGTCCTCTTTACTGGCACATTACAAAACAAAAATAAAACAGTGGGCATGCAACGGTGGTGTAGGGGTAGAGCGCTTTACTCATAAGCAGCTCACCCTGGTTCGAATCCCAGCCGGAATGACCCTTTGCTGCATGTCTTTCTCCTATTATTTCCTGTCTTTCTACTGTATAATAAAGGCGTCTGTGCCACAAAAAAAGTAAAAGTGACAAAACAGCTCTGTATGTTTGTCAGCTACTGATCTGTAAAAAAAAAACATTATTATTATTATTATTATTATTATTATTATTATTATTATTATTATTATTATTATGGACCACTTTGGACCAGAGCAAAATGATTCAATAACTATTGGATGGATTTCTATGAATGATTTCTATGAAGTATTTCCCCAACAGGATGAACTATACCAACCCTAGTGATGCTGAGATTTTTCATCTGGCACCACCAACTGGTCAAAAGTCCATGTTGCAAATTTATGACCAAATACTGAACTCATCATGACATTCATATCATCCTTGGCGCTACTCTATGTTGAGTGCTAATTAGCAAATGCTGGCATGCATGGTAAATGAGACAGGCTAACATGAGAAATGCTGACATTAGAATTCAGTTAAAATCACTTTTATCATTTAACTGAATTCATTTTTAGTTATCTTTGAGGGCATCAGAACAGGATAAACACATCCACATATTATCATCCCCTTGTAGCAAACTTGTTAACAAACAACTACAACATGAATATTTAATTTAAGTCTTGTTTCTGTTCAAGAATTAATGTCTAATATTCAGGACAGGTAGCAGGTAGCAGTATCAGGACTAAAAAAAAAAAAAAAAAAACTGAAAACACCCTGCCTGCTGTGTCTGAATACTAAACTGATGATGAGCCAAAACCATAAAGTTGCAAGCCAGAAAACCAAAACAATGACCTCCAAGATGTTAAAATGCTCCAAAGTGCATGAACAGAAAATACATCTGATTTGTATTTTTAAGGACCTCTATGTAGCCCTACCCTTCATCTTACAAATAGTTATGAAAATGCCAACCAAACTCACCTTTGTGAGTTTTTGAGGACTCGCTCCCTATGTAGATATAAAAGGCTCATGCTAATGTATCAAAACACAACAACTTTTATTTTCAGATAATGATAACATTTTTTTATGAAAATGATATTGCATTGACAAGTCCATACCGACAAACACATTACACCTTTAAACTCAACTTAAACTTTTTATGATTATTTAATTCAATTATTCACTTTGATTCTACAATATATATTTTCCACACTTAGATTTATTCTTTTTTTCTCTTATTTACTATTTTAAACTTTTTTTTTAAATGTTTAACATTAATTATCTCAGTGTGATTTGAAATGAGAACAAAACCCATCTGCATACAGCTTAAACACTGATTGGTACTTTTTTCAGAACATGACTACATGGTGATATTTACTGTTAAGTGCCCGTCTGAGCTGTTTTTTTCAAAACAGCCAGACAGGCAGGCACAAGAGGAATGGCTGAGTCACCGTCAGTCCCCAGGTTTGTTTGAGTTGCCACCGGGGGGGAATGTTGGAGGAGCTCCAGTGATTGTGAAGGCCAGGCGCTGTGTGGCAGCCTCACTTCCCAGACTCAAGTGGCCAGAGAGATAAAGAAGCCGCCAGGGGTACATGCCAGCTGGACCCCAATGAATGCCCCAAACATAAACAATCCATCAAGATTAGACCATTAAACATCAAATTTTATTTGTGTTCGGGCTTAATATAATGTAGGTTCAACAGGATATTCACTTAGTTTGATATTGCATGAGGCTACAATTTGTTGACAACTGGCTTTATGGTATTATGTTAGAGAAATCAAAGCACATTTTATCACTCTGTCAAACACTAAATAAGTCCTTCACCACATTATGACCCTGTGAGGTCACAAACCCCCACTTTAAATGTTCAATATGAAGATATGTGGGAGCTGCCTGTGATCAAGACTAAGGTCACATATGCACAACTCATGTCTAGACAGGAAGACATACGCGGAGGAGGGAGGAGAAGGGAAGAACTAATTAGAGTGAGATTAAAGCTATCTTCATTTATCTATATACATCTGTAGATTCCATCATGGCCCACTCCCTTTCCCACAGGCGTAAACACAGGAAGATGCTGCTAATTAGTGTCTGTGAAGCTGAAGACCCACCGATGTCAGTGCTGATTGGATGGATCCACCATCGTCTGTGGCTAATAATTCTGTGTGAAACTGCACATTTTGTGTGGTGCACATGAAATCTACTGAAGAATATATAGATTGTTTAAGGTCAGCATGACTGTAGGCATGGCCACCACTTTTTGAAAAACATAAATACTTTGTGTAGACATTCATTGGCCCCAGAGGATAAATCAACATGATTTTGATGAGCTCCTGATTTTTCCCCTAGCATCACTTGCAGGTCAAAGTTTTTTCTTTTATTCAAAAATACTGAATAGAGTGACACAAAGTCTTCCTAGAAAGTGACTTTCATCAGTCAATCACTGATCCTTTTGTTGCACTGACAACATCAGGATCATTCACTCACATACACTATAACAGCTTGTCCTCTTGTGGGATGAATATGTTCTTTTATTTGTGCTCCATTCCTTTGCAGACGTGCATAATGCACATTAAAATGACCCAGCTTTTACTTAGCAGAATTTTATGGAAGAGGGTGATCTGCAGCTGGGCTAATTTACATTTGTAGTCTTAGTAAATACCACACTAAATTAAAAAATAACAGTGATGTAAAATCCTGTTGTGGTAATTTGCAACAGGCTTAGTAAATATCCTTCTGTGCCTTAAACAGAGTACAAAACTTCAGTTACTCTATTATGTAAGCATGATGTTGTAGTTCTACCAATTTTGTATTTAATATAAGATAATGTAGCATATGTGTGCACTTATAGTTGGCTGGCATACATTTCTAAATCACTGAATCTGCACTTACTGTATCCCAATAATTTCTGCTGGTCATAATTACATTTTTGTAATACATCTGTCTTTATAGTTTGGACTCTAAATGTATCTTATCTGCAATTTTATTTTAATGTGTTATTCTATGGATATTAGATTTCTCTATATTCTATTGATGTTTTCCGATGTAAAAGTCAGGTTTCCACAGATGGACCTTTACAATTTTATCTTACTTTTTGTCCAGGAGGCAATTTCACATCATGAATGACCAGTCAGTAGTTTTCAACATCACTTCCTCACATCTCAAATATGATTAGGATCACAGGTTGCACAGAAACTGAAGAACCACTGGTCAGCCAGTGCCTGCCACTGAAGCAGTTTCCATTTCAGTGCAACAATCCTTTAATTAGACAAAAATAGGAAGTAGTCATGTGGTATTTGAGAAGTGGTTTCCCGTTGGAACTGGCTGCAGGCACAGACCCAATTCTGACCTCTGCAGTGTGTGCCCACTCTCAAAAAGGATCATATTATTATTATCAGAATCTTATGTGGGAAAACACGCGGTAGCGGTCCAGCGGGCATAAATTCCTTTAGAAAAGTTTCCGTGACCATAAATGACTACATTGCTTTTCAAGGTATGTGCTTATGGTGTTTCTAAGGACGTTATGTGGTCATATGATGATGTGTTGTTTTTTTTTTGTTTTTTGTTTTTTTGAGGGGAAGCAGCCCTGGCAGAGGGGATGGTTTGTTCGCTACAGAGCTATTTAATCAGGACGACGATCACATACTTGTGAACGTTTATCTTCCTGTGGCCATTAACTGAGTCTGTAGGACAGAGCAACTGAAACAAACTTCAGTTGCCTCCCTCAAAGATTGGAGAGAAGATTTGTGTCTCATTTCATTTTCACTTTTTCCATTCCTCCACTTCTGCAGAACACCTGTTTCCCCAAGACTCCTCAGCCTACTCACCCGTACACAGCTTAAAACACTTAAGTCATTTCATCTTCACTGGCTTTCCTCCTAATATTTTCACTTCATCAAAACAGCATTTCTACAGGAGAACCAGTGGTTGAATTAACTGCTTATAATTTCACTTAGATACATGCTCATGTCCAACTCAGCATCTCGATCCTCCATCTCGTCCTCGCTTGTTTCAACCCCTCCTCTCTTCTCTTTCTTTTATTCTTTCTCCCAAGAGACATGATTTACTTGTGTCAGGGACAAGGACATCTGCCTATTAGGAAGTGCCACTGACGTAGGCATCGCCATCCCCTCCTCCTTATTATCCCCCTTCCTCATCCGCCTTCTTCTCTCACTCCTCCTCCTCTTGCCTTACTCAAATTGGGGTCACCAACCTTCATCGTGCAGGCTGGTGAATCATCAGTGGGACTTGCATCGCACCAGGAGGAGGGACGATGCCTGTCCAGGATGCTTCCGTCCGCCTTCCCAAATTGCTAGGGTAACCCGACATTGTCTGCTCTCTACTGTCACATCACTCTGTCGCACAAAGAGAGGAATAAAGAAATAGAGAGAGGTGGAATGTGAAAGTGGGACGTGATGTGAGAGGGAAAAAGTGAGTGCTTGTGAACAGTGCAATGCTCGCAGAGTAACTCAACGCATTTTCTTGCTTCATCAAACAGCCGTTGTAGTGCTATAATATAGTAGCCCAGTAAATACTCATTCACTGTATGGAGAAGAAGAAATGTCTCTCATACTCCACCATTTCATATTATTTTTACTCATTCTATTGCTCTAATGTTGAAATCTACAGTTGTGGCTCTAAAAGTAAGGTCCTGTGCAGTCCCACTGCTGGTTTCAGTCTCTGTCTGCTTAAATCATTGCTCAGATGAAAGTTAGGTGAGGCTATGAGGTTACTGGAGTCCATATTTAATGCAGCTGTTAATTCGCCACAATAACAGCTGCAGTGAACCAACCTCTGGGATGTGTATTCTGTAATTGTGAGTGTGTGTTGGGTTAGGAGTGCTACATGGCCTCCGCATACTGACTTTCCACTCTGCTGCATAAAAGCCTTCTACCCTCTGCAATGGCACTGCACATTACTGCATGTAAATCATGAATATTAAAGTAATACCTTGTGATTTAATGGACTTGGAAAGAAATTGAACTTAACTAAGAGTCTACAGTCATTCTAGGTCCCATGCAAGGTTAAAGGCTATAGGCACAATGCTGCTTTGAGCTACATCCTACAGATATGCCAACAGTTCACAATGACGATGTTAAAATACCAGTGTTTGTCAGGTATAAGGTTATTATTATATTCACCATGTTAGTTTAAGTTGTTTGTATGTTAACATTTGATAATTAGCAATACATGTACATTGCAGCCGAGGAATGTCATGAGTGAGGTATTAAAGCCATTTCACTAAAGCAAAAAATGTCAACCAAAAAATGTAATTGAAACACCAACATCCATAAAGTTCAGTCTCAAGGGAACATATCGACACAAACTATCATGGTAATCCATCCATTAGTAAGATTCAGTCAGATTTTTAGCACAGATCGAAGAGGTGAACCGACTAACAGACAGACAAACCGATATTGCCATCCCTGGAATTTCAACAGCAAAAGATTACACCACATCTGTCAGTAGTTTTCATAGGGACTTTTTCTTCAGTAGGCAGCAGTCAATGGAAAATAAAACCAGAACTATAACCCTCTAGTGATACGGTGATCTGGTGAAAAAAACGTTTTTTAATTTAGTTTATCAGGCCCTTTAATTCAAACATTGACATTGCGCACTACCCATTCTACTGTATATGAGGATGACTCTTTGCATTTAATGATGACAATCTTTCATAGAACAAAAAGTAAACTCTGTATTTTTCCAAACTTACTGAGAACCAAGTGCTTGTTTTTCTTTGGCCTCATTAATGCTCTCTGTTTATAACTGGGAAGAATGCAGAAAGCAGGATTGTGTGTGTGTGTGTATACAGTATATCTCTGCGTGTGTCTGCATGAGCATGTGTGTGTTCGCAGAGGCAAAAGGTCAACAGCACGACGACTTGGCTGTAGCTTATTTGCTGATGTTATCTGTGAGTAGGAATCTGGGTAAACAGTGAGTGTAGATAACAAGTACAGCACATCTTCCTTCTTTTCTCTCCCCGTCTACATACTTTGATGCCCACCAACGCCAAGTTCTTACACTGGATAAACGCCAAACTCTCCTTGTTTCTTCATCTCTCTCATATCCACATAAAATCTTTATTTACATTTAGATCAACCCATAGCACCCACTTTATCTGCTTTTGTCTTCTTTCACTCACTTTGTCTCCTGCTCCTGAGAATGTAAGACTTGAGTGCCCTTTTCCTGCTGTATAACTGCCAGATCTCTGTCCTTAAGCTTGCACGTGTTCTCCTTGCTGAAGATATCAACGGACACAGCTGTCCAGACTGCATAGACAGCCACATCCTGCCAAAGATAGTAACAGAGAGATGAATCACTTGATTACTTTATTCAAGCCAGGGATGCTCATTCATTTAAGCACAAACTACTACAGTACGACACAGACTGGAGACAGAAAGACTCATGGACTTTCACACCAAAAACAATGTTTTCTCATGCTCACTCAGCCTATGTGTACTGTACATAAATTAGAGGTTAGGGTTGTCTTTCACATTCTGTTCTTTATGTCAGACGGAGAGAAATGCACGTTAAAAATGTGCCTGAACCTACGACCCATTTCAGGGTCTAAGGAGAGTCTGTGCTGCATGGCGTGACACTGCAGGCCACACCTGGACACATCTGGACCAGGGAGGGCAGCCCTACTGTGACCCCAACACATCTGGAGCTGACACACTCTGAGACAGCGAGGAGATGCATAAATAACAGTCACACATTATGTACAGTATTCTCTTCATGGGAAATACACAAAGGCAGACAGGCATGCACTTCTACACTGAAGAACAAACACTGTGTGCATATGTGCATTTGAAAGACTAAATGTATGTTAAATCATGTAATCACATACACACACCAGATGCAGCTGGTCTGTCCTGCCATCTCGTGAGTTGTGAGCCTGGGTTTTCATTTTATGTATGGAAGGAGACTTGTGTTTTATCACACTGTCTCAGAGAGAAATATGAGCAGGTGTTGCAGCTGTTTGAGGGGCATGTTAACCTCCCAGAAGAGCCCACTAACAGTGCTGGACAAGACATCCCAAATTAAAACCCTCAGCCTCCCTCAGTGTCATCCAACAGATACAAAATCATCTGTGTTGTGGACTACATATGGAATGCATCATATGTTAAACAATCAGCCTGGAAAACCATGGTGACAGATGGGAAAAAATTGTAACTGACTAAATTTACAGTGTATCTACTATAAGTGAATACCCTTCAAATCTTTCTGAACGTGTCAGACTGGCACTCATAGTGGATACATGCTGTTCTATAAACTGTCAGGTGGTTCACAAGGCTTTTAAGGTTGTTAATAAATCAATTGTAAACAATGTTTTTAATAAATGAGAGTTAGGGAGACCCGTGTGTACTGATTTCAGACCATGCAGTTTAACTGAAGGGTCTGACTTTTTTCATTTCCATCATGTGGTAGAGTGGGGACTGAAAATTATAAACTGTAAATTTTTGTTTAACTTTTATTTATAGATTTCTTTTAGAGGCCCATTACTGTAATTATGGTTATCTTATTTAATCATCTTAAGTACGTGTTTGATTTTCTCCCTGTAGTGCTTAATCTCAATATTTGTTCAGTAGTAATTACAGTGTTTAGATATTAAACAATAATGAAATATAACTATAATTATATTGCATTTTAACAACATGATCTGTACATTACAATATTATGTCATTATATAAGATGTAATTTAAGGTGCTCAGAGACTTACAGTCAGTTAGACAGTGATGAGGAACCTTATGTGTTAATATGTGCAGATTAGATATAGCAGTATGAATTGATCCAATAAAGAAAAAAGCTACATTGTATACTACTGACATGTGGCAACTGATACAGGAGTCTATCTGACTTTGTTTTCTTGGACCATATCCTCTCCATTTAAAGAGGACATACAGTACTATGCACATTTCCATGTCTATGTGTTTAATTTGCAGCTCTACTAGTATATCTTTGCAAACTCACAGTTAAAACAAGAACCTTATTTATCTAATACTGACCCTTTACACAGTTCAGCCTCTGCCTGAAACAGGGTGTTTTAGCTCCTTTCTCCCAATTAGTCCACTATATTCTGATTGGTTACAGGTTGGAAGTTGTGTCTTGGTCAGTATAAGAGGATTTTACTTCACTTGTTATTTACTCAATATGCCTGCAAAATGTTTTAGCTTGAATCTGATATGAAATATGTCAGTGGACATGGAAAAACCTTAGCACTTAGTAACAAACGATATCACTTCGATGGTGAAGAAGAGGTAATGTTTCAAATTGTCACTTAAGAAAATGACCTAAGTCAATTTTTAGAAAAAACTGAGCCATTATTTTAAGAAGGTGACAAAATGATGCATTCAGAGCAGACCAAAGCCTGGGCTTCTCACTCAAAGGTGGGTTTTGCACCTTTGGCAATATTTAACATAAACAGTCAACATTATAACAGTGAAACAGCAGAAAATCACATGTATTTTGTACTTTTAAGTAATATGGCACCTTTAATCCTCTCTCTTATAATTTCTTTTATTTCCCCATTTTCACAAACAAGAAGGAGTGCCATGGTTTACCACAGGGCTATTTATTTACATGTTAGGGAGGGTTGTTGTTCATGTAGCCTACACATGCATTCCTTTGTGCTGCACAGCCACCTGCTGACTCTGAAACCAGTACCAACTCCTACTCAAACCACATCCCAGACTACATCTCTCTCTCTCTCTCTCTCTCTCTCTCTCTCTCTCTCTCTCTCTCTCTGTCTGTTTTTAAATGTCTCATTTTTGGTCACCACACATTTCCTTTTTCCTCTTCTTTATCTCCGATTCTCCACATCCCTCGCCTTCTTTGACTTTGCTGTCTTTTTAATCTGACTCTCCACTATCT
>JANJYP010214064.1:0-10008 GCA_024605115.1 Rastrelliger brachysoma
AACACCAGACCTCATCTCAGTGTAGACTGAGATTCAGTCTGTGAACCACCCTTTCATTTTTTCATTTTTTAGGTGTAGTTTACAAAAGTCCAGAGCTGTTTATTGGGTGCTACAAATGTCTATCAAATGCATCTGTGCATAGCTTATAGCCAATCGTATCAAACATACCTGATGATGTATGTACGGCGACCGAAATATTTTGAGAAAAAAAACGATGGGACGGAGAAATAATGGCATTCAGCGACCATTGCTGTTTTTGAAGATAAACATGAGGATAGAAGATATTAATGCACACTTCACATATATGTTTAGAACTTCTGTGTGTCATCATAGTCTTGCTGCTCCCTCCCCTCATTCTGTGATCCCTCGCTGAGGGGAAAATTAGGTCCGTGGTTTCCACACTGACTTGCAGAGTGAAATGAATTTGCGTGCAAAGAAGGATGGGTATACCCAGCTGATTTTATTCTTAATGATTTCCCAATCAACAATACAACAATGTGTCTATGAAACTACACAGGAATAAATAACAGATTCATACATGAATGTTTTATACCTTAATAATGGTAATGTATCCTGGTGGAGATACAATATACAAAATAGTTTTTGAAATGATGTATAGAAATGTTTACTTTTTTTTACTTTGTTTTAATGTTTCCATCAGTAGGCTACCATACATTATGTTCACTAGACACTGGTTAGCATGCTAATTTCAGTTGCTATATCTGCAACACAGAACATGGATGCCTTTGGCTTAACGTCAAAATTGCTCTTTGAAAATCTTCTTTGTGTTCTGTTGATCATTTTTGTTAATATTTAATTTTTTTAAACTAAAATTCAGACCAAAACACATTGTGCACCTCTAAAGAAGTAAGTTACTATGGTCACTGTCAAGCAACTCTCAAGACTGAAAGTGACCCAGTTTTGTGTCCAGACTCTGATCATTATTTTAATCATGGGCTAAAATACTCTATTGTGCTGTTCGTTATCTGTTATAATCTTAATCATTATCATTTTAGTTATTAAAAAGATATCCAGTAGATGTAAATTAGTCTTCCAATGCACTACACAATTATTACCAACAGACCTTAACAACTTGTCACTTTGCTGCTGTTAAAACTTGAGATTAAGTGATGTGATCTGCTGAATCATGCTCATAACTTCAGAACTCATTTAAATGTTCATTTATAGGTGTCAATCAGTATCAACAATGTCTCATTTGCTTTTAAATCATTTGTCACTGAATTTGTCTGAATTCTGAATTGAAATATCCTTTGCACAAAATGAGACTATTTAATTACCCGAAGCTGTTTGCTATTAGCTGATAGTGATATTCAGAACTTTTTTTACATCGATCTGAAAGGGACTTTCCAGGCATAATCAATGTTTGTCACAGAAATCACATTACCTATAATCAGTTAATCTCATACCATCCATACACCCAACTGCAGCTTGGATACGTTTATCTTCAGTTTTGTTCAAGAATCGATCATTTTGTCAATGTTAATGTATGACTGAGAGTAATGTTGGTAATAATGCAGTACCTGGAAGTGTACAATGTGGACACTGCAATAAAATTATTAATTTTAAAAACTTTTTCTTTTTCCAAAAATGAAGGTCTACAGGATCAAACTTGCAATATATAAATGATCACAAGCTGCAGTTGGGTGTATGGATGGTATGAGATGAGCGGAACTTTGATGATGTGATTGATTATGACTGGAAAATGCCCTTTAAACACGAGCAGTCCCACAACATTTATAGGAAGATAATATACAAGGTAAGTGCTTTACATTACCTTGAGTGGGCTCATGCATGAAGAAAACAGACATTGCTAATATTGCTAATTAGTTGCATAAAATGTAAATTACTTTAATAAACTATATGACAAGAAATATTCAAGGTTGTTCAAGCAAAATGGAACAGTGCACAGTATGTAGTCCAAAGCCAGCCAAGAATACAGTATATGTGTGTGTGTGTGTGTGTGTGTGTGTGTGTGTGTGTGTGTGTGTGTGTGTGTGTGTGTGNCTATGTTATGTGAGAGAAGCAGGTCTGGGGATTTTGTCCTCACAGCTTAGCTCTGCAGGGGGTTCGAGGGATGCAATGAAGGACGCAATTTCATGTTATAGGCTAAATTTTTCTCTATAGCTCATATGCAACAGAGAACTGGATCGAGCTGCAAAACCAAATGTCCAAATATGCGCACAAAGTTTGTAAAGAGGAGAATAGATGACGAATAGAGAGATAGAGACTCAGAAATATTACAAAACATAACTGAAATGTTTTTAAGAATTAAAGATAACATCTCCTTCACCTCTTGCACTTCTGCAGTTTACATAGTGCACCTTTATTTTTTAAATAGCAGAGCTCTGCAAATTGTCAAATATTTCCCAGCACAATCTCTGTTGGTGTAATGCTAACTTTATCTGGATGTTTATTGAGTTTTCATTTCATGGATTCAGCATTGCATTGAAATGAATCAGCACTACATTGGAGTGAGTGATTGAGTAACTATATAGAAGAATGTTCTAGTGCAGACCCATATGATTTGAACAACTTTCGTCCTATTTCAAACCTGCTATTTCTCTCCAAAATGCTCAAAAGAACTGTTGCAGCCCAGGTCCAAACCCACCTGTCTGGTATCACTCTCTATGCACAGTTTCAGTCTGGATTTCATCCCCATCTACAGCACTGAGACAGCTCTCATCAAAATTATCAGTCTGACTCTGGTCTGCTCTTCATACTGGTTCTCCTTGACCTGAGCACAGTGTTCGACCCTCACAACATCCTCCTGGACAGACTAGCCTTTAGTGGTATCGTCAACATCCCTCTTGCCTGCTTCCTATCCAGTTGCATACAATTTCCTCCACTGTTCCTCCATCCCCCTGGGTGTCATCTTGGACAGCACTCCCTCAAGGCCCATATAACTAATTCAGTAATAGTGTCAAACCTTAACTTTCCTCTCATGAGGAGATATCTGTCATTTTGCTTACACCATTGATATGTGTTATTATTGCATTGTCTATATTCTTTTTTTACATCTTACATGGTAAGAGGTGAATATAGAATGAATTAAATGATAATCATATCGGAATCTAAAAGTTAGATCATGTTCTGGTCTCCTCTTAAAAGAGGAGGAGTGACAAGAGTAGTAAAACAGCGCCACAGACATGCTACCATTGGCTCATTTTCTGCCTCCAGAGATAAACAAACACACCCCATAGCATGTGAAAAAGGAGAGATAAGTGTGTAGTGATGTCATTTAGCTTGGACTCCTAGATGTGGTGGCTCTGTGGTTTTCATCCAGTTTGTTGTTTTAAGCACTTGACATCTCTGTCAGGAGAGAGTATATTTTAGCAATTTCCGAAACAACCTCATCTGGCGCGAGTCAGCGTCTTCCTCAATATCACTTTCCCGGAAAGGAGAGCAACATTGGTTTCTTTTTTTGTTTTAGCACAGCTTGTTGCTCCAAAAGAGTTTTTTTACATACATTTTAATGCCACACCAGCAGGAGCTGATTTTTCAGGCAGCCATTCTCAGGCTCTGTGTCATGTGACAAAGTTGATTTGATATGTTACCTTAAAAGACAGATCAACTATAATAATACCATCATGTTGTTTTTTAAAAATAACTCAACTTCATTCAGCCCATCTCAAATATCAGCCCATCTCAAATATAATTTAATAATGCACCCCGATTGTCATATTGTTTGTAGTTTTAGTGCTGTATCAATTTTCTATATTATTACTTAGTTAAATAAATTCCATTTATACTTACTAAGAACTGTGTACAAGTGTGTTATCTGGGTTAAATTAACCCTGTGGTCAATTTACTCTGCAGGCCTTACGATTTTCATGAGAGACTGATTAAAACAGTAGTCAGTAGTTAGCCTACCATCCTTTGATACATCAAAGTGATCAAATTCCTCCAAATTTTCCTTAACTTATATCAACTCAGAAAGTGAGAATAATATCTCAATTCATTAAATTCAAATAATTAATAAACATTTTAACTAATAAAGGTCTCAAGCCTAATCTCAAGTGGTGCCCCGTTCAACAAGTGTTGAATTAAGAGTTATTCCTCTTATTCTGCTAATGATATTCCACTGTGAGGCTACATTTATGTGGGTGCTCCCTTTATCCTAGGTATTAATGTATCTCTCCATAAACTCCAACTGGTGCAGAACAGTCACTCGTATCATCAACAGAATTCCTTCTATTGAACACATACCTGCCGTGCAGCAACTTCACTGGCTCCCCATCAAAATCCAGATTCACCTTAGATTCTGCTCCTCACTTTCAAGATCCTTCACAACCTGGCACCAATGTCTCTCTCTGAATTTATTCACTTTTACACACCTTCATTCACTCTACAATCTTCTTCTACTAAGATTCTACTCTTCTACTCTGCCAGGTTGGTCACGATGGAATCCAGAGCCTTTAGCCGATCTGTGCCTCACCCTCCCTTCCTCCTGACACTCAAACTTCTGACTCTGTCTTGACCTTTAAATCTCGCCTGAAGACGCAGTTATTTGAGTGGCATACTCTATCTCACACCAACTATGCAACCGCATACTTGTGTCCATTGCACTGTTGCAATTTACAGTTACACTTAATTCTTGATTTATTATCCTTGTAAAATATGCACACTTCCACATTGTCTGTAAATTTATATTGTCAGTGTCCTATTGTTGTTTTATCTGTGCATTGTAAGGTGACCTTGAGTGCTTTGAGTGGTGCCTCTAAATAAAATGCATTATTATCACATGTGGCCAGCCCTATAATTTCTCTTGAAATGTCCCATGAGAAGTATTTATATTAATGATCTGTATGTGAAAGCCAGAAACCGTGTCTCCTAATATATTAGGTTTTCAAAGCCAGCCAGATTGTTTTCTCATAAAATAATCAAGAAATATTGCTAATTAACCTGACAAATCACAAAAATCTTGATACTGAACACATCAGAAAATGTTCATTGATAACATATTTAATTTGTGTTATGCCAAAATATCCAATATTGCAGATCAGTACCTGCTGACAGTAATTATAGCATTATTAAATTTTCTTATGGTTTAGTCACTGACAGCATTTGGCTGAGATTAAGGAAAGATTGTTGCCCAGCAATTCTGTTTGCAGCTACATTATTGGAAAAACAGCTTAGTAAATGTAATTTCTAGGAGACAGGGTTGCAAACAGACATGATGCCTGTCCTCTGAGATATAATTCAGACTGTATTTAGAAAATTAAGTATTATTAGCAGTGCTGTTGCTAGTAGGAAAAAAAGTGATGATGTAAAAACATGCAGATTGGCAGTCACATTATTACAGTTAAATCAAAAGCCATATCACTAGCTGCAGTGTAGTAACCAGTAAATCAGCCAAAAAATAAAATCTAATCTTAAAATGGAAGCAGATGCATTACTGGTTACACTAGCAGTAATGTTTGTGCTGTAGAAGCAGTGCTATATAAATAATAACACTAACTGTACTGATGAAAGCATAAGTTGTAGGGTAAAATTCTCTGAAACAAAACATCTTGATTCACAGTCCCCTTAGGACCAGTCAGGATGCCCCACTGTACATTTTATGTATCACATTTAACAACCTTCATCTAAAGCCAAATGCCTGTTTCAACACTCTCTACCTGTGTATCTGCCTCTACCAGGCTACAAAATGTGCCTTGTACACAGTACTTGGTATGAGAGGTAGAGTTGAAACAGACAACCGGTCAAGGAGCCAAAGGGTCGCTTCCCTGGTCAGATCATTAAATTTCCAGATGCCAAGGAACACCTGGCTGGGGGTGAACAAAAGGTGGTCCCACATCAACTATTATTATTGCAAATGCTGTGTTGCAGCTGTTTGGGGTAGTAAAGGGCAGATCCCACATCAGGTCATTAATGCCTCCTGCAGAGCTGAAACAGGGAAGGGGGGGCAAGTGGTGACTAGCAAGGCACATATACAAGTAGAGAAGACCTCTTTTCTCATCCCCTTAACCTCCGGTGTTGGCATCCCTGCAGGACACTCATTGGCCTAACAATAATCCCATTAAGTAACAATAACTCATTTACATGGATGTATAGATGACCAACTGGTTAAAAATGTCAGAGGTTCAAGTTTCCTCACAATCACACCTACCATGTAAAAGATAGAGTTTCACCATGTGAAAGAAAAAAGGAGAAAGGAGATCAGCACTATCCTGATAAGAGAGGTCACACTTACATTTCACTTCTGTATTCAGTTATTCTACTGTAATACTATCTTGAAGTTAAGGTGCATTTGCTTGTCCTCATCTGTGTATTCTGTTGGTAGGATTTCATTTGACACAGGTTTTCAAACAAAATGTACACATGCTGCCACTAAGAAATATAATTTACATGAAGAAAGTAATTGTACAACTGGAGTCATGTAATGTATATGCATGCATGTGATTAGATGAACACTGAAATCCAACTACCATCCCTGAGTCCATGAGTGACAATTCACAGCTGACCACTATGGGGACAAAATACATGTTTTGGCTATGAAAAGCTTTAAAAGCTCTTATGGTGATCAGCGGGTGTCAATGAGTGTGTGTGAGTGAGTCATGATAGAGATGGAGAAGAAGGAGAGCACAGGACAGAGAATGTGTGTGTGTGTGTGTGTGTGTGTGTGTGTGTGTGTGTGTATGGGGGGATTTGTAAGAGAGAGACATCAATCTTCTGGCTGCCCCCTGTGGTCTGGGGTACCTGTCCTGTTTCTGACATCAACAAAGCCAAGCCTTCTGGGTAGTAATCAATCAGTCACACTCCGACAAGCTGGCGGAACTGAATGGTCTGTGTGTGTGTGTGTGTGTGTGTGTGTGTGTGTGTGTGTGTGTGAGTATTTAAGTGTGTGAGTGTGTATTGGGGTGGAGAGGCAACATTAGCCAGGCAAAAGATGAGTAAAAACAGAGATAATGGAGTGTGGAAGGTGAAGGGCTGAAAGGCTGAAAGAAAGACAAGTGAGGTCTGCATCAAGAAAAGAAGAGATATGGGAAATAAGACAAAAATGAAAGATGAATTGAACAAAGGTGTAGAATGAGTTAGTGGACTGAGAAAATATTAAAGGAAGAAAAGAATCAAATGGAGAGGAACTTTTATTTTATTTAATTTTTTTTTAGCTTAGTGAATACGGACACTTTTAATTAATCTAGACGTCAGAGTTCAAAAAAATGTAAGACTGCTGTCGAATTACACAATGGCACTTTCACTATCATCGAGTTTAAAAGGCTTGAAAATGTACTGGCTGCGTCCTCTGAGTGACCTTGGTTGTCATGACAATCAACAAGACTTCTTAAGGTCTCGCACAAGCAACACAAGCAGCACTAAAATGAGAGAACAATGACAATGACCATTTTAAACAAAAGGTTCACAAATTACATCAGATATACGAAGAACTGTTAATTAGAGGCTGCAAAATGAACTTGTTTACTTTGTCCAGCTCTTTTCTTAATCTTTACAGAATTTAATTGAATTATTTTCACCTTTTTAATCATATATTTTCTTTTATAAATCAAATGATTTAATATCTATTTTATATGCTCCCATGAATGTTTATTACCTCTTCATTTTATCTGCTCTTATGTCAGCAAACCCACTTTGAAAAATGCTTTTTTACAATTTATTGTCTTCTGTGTGCAGGTGAAGAAGGCTGCTTGAGTGGTTGCTGCATAAAGAATGAGACAGATGTAGAAAATAAAGTTAGATGAAGAACATTCCAAAAAAGAGAGTCTGTCCAAAATAACAACACTTGGGAATAATATTATTATAATGACACCCATAGCTCAAGTGTTTGCACTTATTTTGTCTGATTAGACTCTTCTAAGGAGCGTGTGTTGTATATGTAGATGCTCCCTCTCTTGTCTTTTTGCAGCTGTCAGACCAGGTCAGTTTAGTGCATGCAATTGGTGGTCTCACAATAGAAAGCCTAAGAACAAACCTGAGCTTCTGTGTTCTGGGACCCAAAAGTAAGAAAACCTCATTCAAAAAAACCCTGAGAGTTTTAACCAAGCTGATAACTGAGTTTTATTTTTTAAAAAAGGTTTCTCATAGTACTGCTACTACTTGTGTTTTTAGCATCCTTTAATAAGAAACATTTCCCATAAGCCTGCAACATTTGCAGGCTTGATGTCACGCCATGGACAGCGGAGGTACATCCTTGAGCGAGTCAAGAGGTCGTGGCTAGCTCAGACATGTCTGGCTTAACACCAAGAGAAAGAGCAGCCAAAGCTGTCAAAGTTTGTACACAGCAGATACTGCAAGTTGAAAGTTGAGAAAAATTGCTATAGAAGCAAACAGTGTCTGGGAGTTTTATGGGAATGTATTTTTTTCTGTGCTCAGAAAGTAATTACTGTTAAACTTTGTTCACAAAGGTTTCAGCTTCTGAAAGCAAGTGCTGCAGTAGATGCTGAGTACAAAGTGTGCAAAGTAAAGCCCATACTTCCTTTTTTTTTTCAGAAAGACGTGTGCACAGTTAAAAATGCTAAATGAGAATTACAGAAGCTAACCAGACATAATGTCAAGAAACTGTCACTCTCTTCCCAGAATATTGCTCCACCTAACTTCAGCACATTCGGTAGTTCCAAATGAAGAGTTTCCATTCTGTTATTTGACATTATTACTTAAGACATCAACAAATCCAGCACTGCTACAGTCTAACCCACAACAAATTTTAACAATAAGCCTAATGAATTCAAACTAGAAAACATAAATAAATCTTAGCAAAAACAATAATTTAACAATTTTGCTTCAAATGAGTTTTTGGATAACTGAGTCTGGGCAACAGAAGCTACATAATGTCATCCCTATAGCCTAGTGCTTTTGCCCAATATTGCACAGGTAAACTTTGACTAAGTTTACACATACCTGGGTATTTATCAAAACGGGTATATTCACATCACAATGCTAAAACTCCAGTAGCAAGCCTGAACACGTTATCAAAAAATATCCACTTTGCTCTGAGTTTTCAAAGGCTCTGTTTTCTAGTGACTGAAACATATAAATAAATATGTTTTTACAGATACCCCGCTACTTGTTGATGTGAATTTAAAAAATAACCTTACCAAGGACACTTAGAAATGTTGCCTTGCAGACAGGTATGCTGTGATGGGGAGGAGTGCAGGACAAAAGGCTGTATTTTATGGTGATATCCCTGGGCTTCTTCCTTTCATCAGCAGAGACTCGTTCCCTACTGAACCAATAACCGCACGGTGGCAACAACTCCCGGATCTTTCCCCTCTCCTGAATGCCCTGCTTGTTTGGACTTCTCTTTTTTGGAAACATCTGTAACAATCAGAGCACTTCACAGGTGACTCTCTTCCCAGGGGATGCTCAGCTGGCGTAGCATCATGAACGTTTTAGAACAATATTGTGCTTTGTAAAGAAACTGGTCTGGTGGTTATCACGTTTTGTTAAAAAAGACATTTTATAGCAGGCCTAAAATGTACATTATTAAATGTTGTCAATGGCAACAATTCACACATAGAGTAATGTATAGCCCTATTCACACAGGATTAATATTACCTAAAGAGTTCTGGTAGTTTGTTATAATTGCAGAGGATGTCTGTGATCTTAATCGTATGCAAACATGTCATGTCTGTTATTTGTAAAGTAAAAGTTCTAGCACTAATTACCTCCTATATTTCGCCAAACAAAGACGTCCTGTGATAATACTAGTCCCGTGCGAATTTGCATGTCAGTGATTGGGGGAGATTTTAGTTGTTTAGTTGCCTTTTTCTACCTCTGTCCCCATTGAATCACAGAGGCTGCAGTGGAAACTATGACAGTTTTGACAGCACTTTAGGTGCAAATCAGGCATGTGCATCATCTAGGTACACAGTTTGGAGAAACGGAAAACTCAGATCCATCAGAAGAGTGAAATTTTGGAGGATATAGAGATGACTTGTGTAGCATAAGGAACATTTTTTTCTATCTTTCAACAGGCTTAATACAAATACCCTGATGGCCTGTTATCCCTACTACAACTCCCCTCTGCTC
>JANJYP010214240.1:0-16664 GCA_024605115.1 Rastrelliger brachysoma
TAGATCTTAGGTGATTACATTTATTGATAACATGATATGAAGAATATTGCTCTCTATCTTTTTTCCCTTCTGTGGCACTCAGCCCCAAAAACATTAGTTTGTTACTGAAACCAAAAATAAAATTTAAAAAAAAAAAAAAAAAAAAACAAGAATTGGATGAGAATACTTACATTTATTTTCTGAAACAGCTTGTCACTGGTCTTTCTTTCTTTCTTTNGAAGTATATACTGCATTTGCTGGTCTATTTTCAGTTGCAGATTAATATATGCATAGTGAGGAAGGTGTGTGAGATTTACTCACATTAGCATTTCCTTATGTTCATTTTAATGAAAGCAATGTTGTGCCTTATTTGTGTGTTTGTAATAGCTTTTGGACAAAAAATGGAGGTCATATGGTGCAGTGGAATATTCTATAACACACTTTGGCTCCACATGCAGTATTTGTTAGACAGATCAAATTATGTATTGCTGGTTTTAGTCTTTTTATGGAATTTGCTGACAATTTATTTCCTAGTCAACATTAAACAGAATCTTATTATTGTAATGATGAAATACACAATGTCAATTTTGTGGCCATGCATGGAGCAAGAGTGCAGTTTTTAATAGTAGTTTTCTCAATTCATTATATAGGCTATATATTTCAGGATGTAAATTATCTACATAATGTGAGATTAACAAGCAGCATTTAATGTTGGGAATAGGAATATTAACGCTATGGTATGAGTTTTGTGGAAGTGGACTTCTGCTGCAGATATTCAGCCTGCTTCACTGTAAATTTGAAGTGCAACTGAGCAGCAAAGACACGCTTCACCTTGCTTTTCCTGACGTGTTTTCGTTGGGTCAACCTGCGAGTCAATCTGGCACAAGGAGCAAACTTTTCATTGGGGGAAATGTAACCCTTCCTCCAAGAATTTCCTTGTTTGCATTTGCAGGTGGACCCAAGATGGCATGATGGTGTATCCATACAGTGTCTTGTTTTTAATGGACAAAGACTCGGCATTCTTTGGCAGTGACTGGCTCCCGAGTAAAAAACCTCACCGAATTCATGTGTGTGTTTATTTGTTTTTTCTTCAGTATGACAGACAGGCAGCCTTGGATTTCACCTATAGAGTAGCCGAGACCTTGTTAACTCAGTAATGGATAGCCCTGGTCTTCATGCAGGCATCCTTTCCATTCTTGTGCCACTGAGAGCAGGAAGAGACGACAAGCACTTCCTCTATCACTCTGACACTCACCTTTTGTCTGTTTGGGCTAGCATCAGGAGCGATAACTACTGTCTGTGTAGTCGACGTGGCTAATGGCTTGTCTTTGCAATTTCCCAAAAAAAGTGACATATAATGACAATACTTTTGCTTTATCGTGCGACTGCAGAGTAAACAAAATTGTGAAATCACACAATACAGTCCAGTGTGTGTGTGTGCGTGTGTGTGTGTGTACTGTATTTTAGTACAACTAAAATGCATAATAACACAAATAAATCATATATTAAAATGTTTCTACAGTTATTAATTTATTTATTTATATATTGCCCACATGCTTTGTTTTAAAATAATATGCTGACCTCAAAACTAAAAGCTTTCTGAGCCAGAAAGTGATCCATAAAGCTTTGACTTAAAGAAGCACTTGAGCTGCATTCTACGCCATTTGCCAACACATACATGCTTTCTTTACTATAAGCTATTAAAATACTCCCCTACCAGTGAACGAAAAATGATTGTGTTTCTCATTAGGGTTTCACACCATGACAGACAATATTTAAGCTGAAAGACGGAGGGCTCACTAGACAATTGAATGAAGTTTAAGCATTTCTGCAGAGGCCCACCTTGCTATTGTGGCTTGGAAGTGTGACTAGTGGTTGACTCAGTCTGCAGTGGAGGGTGATGACTGAAAGGATCTCCAGTGCAGGGTAGCCACCCACAAAGCTTTGTATCTTGTCCGCAGAGAAGCCCCACACATTTCATAAAAAATGATTCTTTTTAGTGTAATTTCTTCATTAAAGTAAATTTAGCATCATGATGTATTTGATTTAGAGTTTATTTATGCCAGAATTACTACTTGCCTAAACACTCATACAAGCACACATTTACCCACCACCCATATTCACACAACTGTGCTATTTGCTATATACTTAGCTTTGTCAGTAGTTTTGTTTTTCATTTTAAAATATACATTATAAACTGTGTGTATATACAGTACCAGCCAAACATTTGGATACATTGTCTCTGTGTGCCAAACTTTTGACTGGTACTGTATACTGTATGTAGCATATGGCTTCTTGGTTTGTTGTTTTAATATGCCGGGTAATATTTTTGTTGTTGTTATACGAGTATAAAGCATGAGTCATTTAGGCAAAATCTCCATCTGGCAATATTCAAACACAAAGCCCACATTAGCAGGTCGGTCAGTCATAGTTTGCATTTTTATGCATTCCTCATATGAAAATATAAACCTCAGTCTAAACAGCACAAGCCTGAGCTACTGTACTGTGGTAATGATTCAAATAATAACTAAAACATATTCTCTTGGATCACTTCCTGTTCTTCCCTATCACTTACACCAGGCATTTTTCAGCTTCAAAATACAGACATTTTCCGTATTTCCTCTTTCTCTTCAATGCACATCAGTGTCATGATGTTTGTCTGTTATTTTCATATTGGTGTGATGTCATTTTCTCTGGCTTGTGGAGCTGTGCACACTTCCCAGTAGAGTGGCTCTATCAGAACTTACATTCAGTTTAAACCCATGTTTTTGCCATGCCAAATTAACAGCCACCCTTTGGGTCAATGCTGCATGCGAGTGCTGAGACAGGAGAGGCGTGTCTGAGTGAAAAGCATCAATAAGAGCAACATGCATGGTTCTCCACAACTGGCTACACTCCATGTTCTTCAAAGGACCCCCTTTCTCTCCCTCACTTGCAGTGAGCTGGTTTGTAGCCGCTGTCAACTGCACAACAGACTAGCCTTGCAGGACCTCACTGCTCATGTGCAGACCAAACAGAAATACTGGCTGTTTAAACCTGATGATACTGTCAATATGGGAAAGGTCAGAGAGTTCTGTATATGTTTTATATCATCCCGGATGTTGCTAAAGTCAATAGGTCATGTAAGTTTGTGTTGATTTAGACATGAGTCTGTCTTGGTTATCAGCCAAACAAGTTCCTTAAAATCTCACAACTGATAGGGGTTGGCAGCTCTGACTGGCGCCATTGTCATGAGGGAGTGGCAGCAGGGCATGGTCAAAAGGTTGATTAATGACAGCTAGTATTGTTTACCTTTCACCTTTTGTTGCATTATCTCTTAAACTTACTACATGGTGAAAATGTTCCCTCCTGGTCTTGCTGTACATAGGCTATGCAGTATTCAACAACAGCAACAGGTTTTGCATGCATTAGACCTATACTGCAGACCAGTGTACACTACTTCCTGTTGTCTTCTCTGAATACTAAGATGTTGCCCACTCACAAACCACACAGGGGGCCCTTTACTATCCTATGATGTTGCTGCCCATTTTATAATATTTAAATCCATCTGTGAAACTTTCCTTTTTATTTAGAAATTCTCATTAAAGGTGCAGTGAGTAGAATTCAGTGGCATCTAGCAGATCGGACTTTGAAAAAATGTGTGTTTATAAGTATGTTTTCATTAGTGTGTAACCACCTGAAGAATTGTTCATTTGTTAATTACCTTAGAATGAGCACTTTATGTCTACATAGGGAACAGGTCCTCTTTCATGAAGGTCACCATGTTGTACCTCCATATTTCTACTGTAGACCAAAACAGACAAACCAAACAGTGGCGCTAGAGACAGCTTTTTGTGTTTTACATACATTTTGCAGCCACCATAACTTTTCCATGCATGAAAGAGGAGCGTGAGAGGAAGGACATTCATTTGGTCCACCTCCACCACTAGGTGCCACTAAATCTTACACATTGGTCCTTTAAAATACAGATCTCTTTAACAAGAACAACTTATCCAGTAGATATACAAGATAGCAACAAGATTACAAATTAATATCAAAATTCAAAAAATATATCATGTAAAAGAGAAGCAAGTTTCATCCAGCATCAATAATAGATATTCTTTTGCAACACAATTCACATTAAAAAAACCCACTTTCATTCATTCCAACCTCAAAATATTTAAATGTTGCTACAGATCCCTCTTATTTTGGCCTAAGTCAATGAACATTATTTTTATCAATGCTATGATAATCAGTTTTTATGGTAACTGTTTTTTTTCCAGTAACTGCATTGTGTTTAATGTATTGTATTAAAACAACTTTGCAGAGACTCACATGAAGATATTCATATAAATGATTCTGGTTAAAGGCCGATAATGATGAATTTTAGGAAAAAAACTGTGATAAATATTTTGTTGAATCTAGGAACATTTCAAAATATCAAGTACACTAAAGCTAGATCCAACTGAGTTTTATGCAGGATTTTCCTCCCCAAACCAACAGACAGTACAGTGGTTTACCACTCACATTTTTGGGAGAAGAGTCATCATCTTATTATCACCTAATAAGAACTTGAGCCAAAAATTAACTTGAATGCAACCCTTAAATCCAGCACCATTTTGCTGGTAGCATTTTGCTTGTGTGTGGTGACATTTAACACAGTATATATTTCAGCACACTTTAAATAAGTCACAGATGGGCAGTCGGGTAGAACATTAATTCTATAGTCTCCACAAATTAAAGAGGATCCTCTTGTCTCTCTCTGTGCCCAAATCTTCACTAAAATAGACTTCCATAATGGAGGTTTGTATTTCAACTTTCTAGCAAGGACTTGCACACTCCTTTAAATTTTGATATTTACCCATTACTGACAATACACGCAAATTGCAAGCATTCTTCTAGTCATATAAAAATATGCCTGCTCTCATGGCAGTATTTTCAAAGAGTTTATTTTAATTGAGTTGGCAAACACAAAAATTTCATGCACACATGCACAAATTTCATGCTCTTTTAGTCATCTGTATATAATAATCAAAGCTGGGCTCTGCAATTCAATGTGATCCTGCGGTCTTTCTGTATTGCTGTATTGCTGTATCCTCCGAGGACCAAAAACAGTGGAGGAATCTCCTGAGAGCAAATGTGAAATGATACGTTTTCATTTGGAAAGCCAAATGTCATCATCATGTCTCTGTCCCTTTGCTTTTAGAGCATCTGGTTGATGTGGTGAGCTGGCAGAGCAAGTAAGAACATGGGAAGGAGACATTTATCATCCTCTAGACTACAGAGCTGTAACTCTGCCTGCTTGGAAATCCTGTGGACAGTCAGCGGAAAAAAAAAAAAAAGTCAATGGTGATTGCATTACATGGATGACATCATTACAGAGCCACTGCTTTGGTGTTTCAGTTTTGGGTGGCAAAAACATTAATTCATCACTCATAAGTTTGTCTAATAATAATAATATTCATATTCCAATCCTGTTTATGCCATTATGAAAGCTATATGTCTGTGATCCTGTATAATTTTCTCCACAGTTGTACTGTTTACTTCTGCACATCAAAATATCTGTTCACCGAATGTATCACACTCTGTCACACAATATAAACATTAGACTGGCAGATATTGCCAGGTTTTTTAATTTATGACTTGTCAAAAAAAAAAAAAGATATCCTTAAAGGACCATGACGAGCACATGTTCCAGCATTGTACATGTTTGCATGCAGCGAGTTTCCATGGCAAGTTAATTCATTTGAAATTTCAGACATGAGAACTGCTGACACTCGCCTCGTCTTTTCACAATTTGACACTTTGCCAACTTGCCACTCTCTTTTTAAAAGGTTTCTCATGTATCTCTCTTTGCTTTTTCAAAGACCTGTCTGGCCTGCCATGTCGCCTGTCCTGAGATGCTCCTTTGTTGACGTTGAGTTATGCAAAGAGTAGTGAGTGACTCCTGGACAGTTTGGGGTAGTTTCCCACCCCTAAACACAAAAAAGTGAAGATAATGTAAAATGTCTTAAATCATGCCCTGCAAAGTGTCAAATACATAAACTGAACTTTGGTCTCTAAAGAGCACTCAGTCCCTCCTGCACACATGGCAGACAGTGATGAATCGTTACAGTTTTAACTTGTCTGTTCAGTGCCTGTTCTTGCTTTTTAAGGAATGTCATCATTTTGCTGATGCTTAGATTATTAATAGTGCTTCATTTCCATATCCATTAGGATCAAGGAGACAAAGTCTTCTATCTATCTCTCCAAGTATCTGTTTAAGCTTGTGGCATTTGAGAATCCTTTCAAGTTTAAGTTGTAGATGTAACACTCTCAAGATCCAGGAGATCAGAGCTCTGTAGTGTTTAAGTTTGGCCATTTGCACGCTTGTGTTTCAGTAGTTTCATTGAACGTTTGGCATGTCACATTACAAGAAGAAGCCCTGTAAGTTACGACTGAAATAACAACTCTAATGTCTCCTTCAACCACAAGGAGCCATTGTTTTTAATTCATATCTCAATACATCATAAATTACAGGGAGACAACTTAATCAAAGGCAAACTGCTAGCAATGATTTGCAAACAGTTTGCGATGTTTTAAGCTTTCTTGCAAAGTTACTTAAATTGCTTAACAAATGCTGTAATAAATATAAATACTTCCACTACAGGACTTTTGCCTTATGAAATGACAACATCATTAGCAAAAAAAGTCATGAACCCGTTAGAACAATAATGAAAACATGCAAAAGCTACACGTCCTAATGGTCATCCTGGGGTGAAAAAAGTGACCTAAAAAGCACTTTGTTAGTTATGTGGCAGCCATCTCAAAGTATACACACTAAGTATTAAAGAAATATTATGTTTTCGTAGTCTGTATCAATAGGAAATATCCGTCTATAACCAGCCCACCTGCTGCCCTTCCAACACAGACGTTCTGCAGAGGACACTGTGGGGGGTATCACTTGCTGCCCTGATTGATGACCATAGGTCCCGCAGGAAGTAACCCCGCCACCATGAAGGAGTGTTTTCTGAACCCCAAGTGGTATCCGGGAAAACATGAGCGACTCCAGTCAGGGAGAGTGTGTACTCATAGGCCATCTTAATGTTTGGATTTACTGAGACACTTGGGGTTTAGCTGCAAAAGGGGGAAAAGAATCAGCGGCTGCAAAATAGAGCACAAATTCCAGGGTGTATTCTCAAACCTGCTATTAAAACTGATCAGTGTGACACTTCAGTGCTTAATGCTTTGGACCAGAAACATTTCTATGGAGAACTAAAAGCAGTGTGAATAAATTGCTTCCTCTTTCCTGGGAGATTTCTTCAGAACTTGCAGATAATCAATTTACCGTATCAACCTGGATTAAATTAGCTATATTCGCCATCAATAGTACCAGTGATATGTATGCAAAGATGATATGAAGGAGCTATACATTTACTATTAAATGCTTCAGTGTTGACATCTTAACTATAGGACATAAAAGCAATTTTTGTTTAAGACTAGAGAGTTTGGGAAAATATATATATTTAAAAGTCCAGTAACATGGTCAAAGAGAGAAGAGAGAGATATCTTCTTGATTTTTTTTTTTGATGTTGGAAAGAAAACTATATCTAGATGATAATGTATTGCCTTTCAAAAAAATACTGTTTTTCCTTGTTCTGTTCACACTTTTGGAAAGTGTGCCCATGCTTTTGACTGGGATTGTATATCCCACTGCCAGAATCAAGAAAACAGAATCCAACTGCAAATCCACAAAATCAGTCAGTCTAATACCTTTCAATGAAAGCAGTTTTGTGTGTTGGTTTTCTGATCATTCAGTTGGGATGAACTGGATTTGCAATCATTTGCAATAAATTTGCAGTGCATATAGAAAAAAGTATTACTCATCTTAATGATGTGTAAATTAGATTCTCCCTCTTGTCTCAGAGCATTTTTTTGTAATCATTCCTATGTCTTGAGTTTTTCTTGGTATTTCAGTATCATACAATCAGTTGGGGCTGTTTGTTATAAAAACCTTGATGCTGATTTGACTGATCAGGTTTATCGCTTGCTGTTGCTGAATAAGCGGATGCAATCAATAACGTCATCGGATAAACCTTGTCTCAACAAACTAAAAGTATGCAGCATAATAGTTCCCTAAGAGGACAATAGGACTATAGATTAGAAACTATAAAAATATACATTTTATGACTACATGTGTAATGTAATAAAAATCTATTAACAGTAAAAGGAAGAAAATGTAATTTGCATCATACATGTATAATAATGAGCCATTCTGTTCTGTATTGCAAAGGCGAAAAAATACAACCGTAAAATGTTTACTCTGCGCGACTGGATTCACACTGAGGGTGCTGCTGTTAATCTTACTGAACCAAACTAAACTGGGCTCTTCACCAAACCAGCTGCTCCACACATCCCTCCCTGACCCCAATGTGTTGCATCAAGTCACATTAGAAGAGAGGCAGGATCTGGATTTGTTGACCCCAGTGTCCAGTTAAAATTACAAAGGAAACTGTTGAAATCTCCCAAGGCTAATTAATAAGACATAAATAGTATCTTTCATTATTTTATTTTATTTTTTAAACACACTTGCTTCATAGTGATTTTGGTTCACAGTAGGGTAGAAATAAAACTTTAAAAGGGAACTTTATGACAAACTACACTGTAATTATATTTTGTGCTGCTGGTATTAATTAGAAGAAAAATATAGTCTGCAACAGACTATATTTTCTTTGAATATTAAAAAAAGTCATAACCTGCCCAATTTTTTTGAACAAACTATTCCGTTTAGACTGTTTGATAAAACGAAATATTCTTTGGTACGATTTTAGCCAAGATAGTCGCTAATTTTCTAACTGCTATTTTAGCCATTTATACTGTACACTGTACATTGTTCTGGAGTAAAAGGTAAAGGAATTGAGCGGTGGTAGACAATGCGGCAGACTGTCCTTACTGAGGGCGCAATGAGTTCAACACTGGCGAAAAAACACAAGGCTATAACGATGCCGTAATAATTTATATGACATCTGCATCTGTGCAAAACTATTAATTATACAGTCTTATTGCATAAAGAGCACAAAAATAGCAATAGGCCTGTCATAGTCACCAACCAAACATAGAAGTGAGATCAGACAACATGGTCACATAAATAGTGAGGCACAGTTCAGTCTATTAAGGAAAGCTGTTAAAGGAATTTTCGTCAGAGCAGAGTCCACAGGAATAAACAGTTTAGAGGAGAGCCTGCACAGGCCTATAGGCCTGTATGGGAAAATTCTCCTAATTTATATACGGGAAAACACTTCCCTGAGGCTTGATGTGGGTGGATTTGGACTGTCAGCTGCTCCATTATACACACCGTTCGCTAACGTGCATGATCAGACCTCAGATTTCCATCGTGGCAGGTATGATTTACAACTCAGATAGCATCAGCACAGGCGCCCAGCCTGCGGAGAACTCTTTAAATGTTCAGCCTATAGGAGTAAAGAAGTGACTTCTCCCGGTAATGACACATAATATTTCAGTTGCTTTATGGATATTAGCATAAATGTTCAGGCCTAAAAAAATAATTCGTCAGTTTCCGACCTGCTAGATCAAACTTCTATTATGAGTAGTTCATTAAATAAATTAGTGGTATAGGTCTTTAAATTATCCCAAAGTAGTCTCACTTATTTCTGTCAGTAATCTGTAGGATAAATTCCTCATTATCAAGAAACCTCGAAACAGCTCGAGTAAACAGAAAACAGCAATATCAACACCCTCATCAACACTGACCTATGAATGTCAGCTTTAAGCACCGAGAAGAACCAAGCATTGCACCTTTTTTTATCCCTTAATAAACAATATAAGTTCGGACAACATATGGCATTTTTAAAAAAGCCTTTATTTTTTGAATATTTACAATGAAATTATAAAAATATATACTGTAATTAAAGCTTTGGCAAATATTTTACATTTAGACAATTTAGGCCTAGCCTATCTCTTTGTTCACATCGTTGAGTCACTGTAGAATCGAGATCATGGCCACAAATTCGGATTATATGATATATGGAGGGTAACAGACTTATCACTGACAGGCTGGACTGGCAAAAAAAAAAAAAAAAAGAAGTTTTTTTTAATCCCGCTGTCTCCATGACAGAATATTTCAAAAAAGTATTTCAGTGGACAAAAGCAAACTATAAACCAATGAGGGGAAACACCGATACATCCATGCAAGCTTACATTCATATGGCCATAAAGGCCGATATAGTTATACTGTATTCATTATGCATGTGAATAGGCCTGTGTTTGACCGTAAGCTGCAAACACTCGGGGAAACAAGCCGTTCAGACTTACTGTTGGAGTTGTTGAAATGAGTTCAGTTAAATGGGTCTGGTAATTAAGGTGGTATAAGTCCCGGTTATGATGATGAGGTAGGGAGACTGAGTCCATGCACACTGTTCAAGTCTTCATGTTGCTGCTGCTGTTGCTGCTGCTGCTTGCTCAGGGGACTGGGTGGTTTTCTCTCTCCTGCACAACACAAAGAAGGAATAAGTGGGCCTGTGCATGCAACTCCTCATCAAATTATTATTTACTTATGCAGATAACGTGAACTATTTCGCCTACAAGTTCGAGCAGATCTGGACTGATTTAAAGAGACTGAAGACTGAGACATGCGTCCTTATAAGAAGCAGACTCCTTTTTCCCCCCTCAAAATTAAGCTTATTTTCCCTCATTTTTGTATGCATAAAATGTTCTCGGACCACCTGTTGGCCAAATCTGGAAGGTCAATATTTAATAATTGACATGTAATTAGGCTTCATTTGGGATTTGGTAAATGTTTACACTCGTCACGGTCATTGAGTATTTAGAAACCGTGTGTGTGTGTGTGTGTGTGTGTGTGTGTGTGTGTGTGTGTGTGTGTGTGTGTGTGTGTGTGTGTGTGTGTGTGTGTGTGTGTGTGTGTAAGGCAGGAAGGGAGGGGAAGTGAAGGGGAGACAGTCGCACAGACGCGTATATAATGGTAATAATGATTATTATAATAGTATTACAGTGCGAAAATAAATCGCGATATCAATCAACTGCATTCTAAAGCTATGCCATGAGTCTTCATATTGAACTATGGTCTTCCTCTTTGGTTAGTACCTTCTCGAGCCTGATGCTTGAAGGCCATCGGCGAGTGGATCTCCCCTGCATGCATGCTCATCCCGCTGCTTGGGTGGGACAGGGCCGGGCTCTGCGGCTGCCAGTGGTGGTGCCCCGGGGCTACGTAGCCGCCTGCTGGCCCGCTGTACACCCCGTACTGATTGGTAGGGGAGTAAGCACACGCCGAGACATAACTGGACAGTGTCGAGGATGGCTGCAGGCAAGCAGATAAGACATGGACAAAATAAGCGTAATTTATAATTGTAGGTTGACGCGTGGTTCACAGCAATGGCCTTTAAAGGCTGTGTATGGGGAAGCAAACTGAGAAGTGTACAAATTTTGCTATAATTCAGTTTACCATTAGGCTAATTAGAGTGTATAAACAACTAGGTTTCCTCTGTCTGTCATCTCAGTCCTAAAACATGAGTGAACATTTAACCAGCAGTAATAAAAACCTGCCGGATGGGAGTCTCAGGGGTAAAATCTTATCAAGCAAATGTCCATGGCCTTATGTGACTCTGTTTCCCTGATATGGAAACTTTTCACAACTCTGCCACAGGCCTTTGTAGCGAGAGCATAATTTATTAAAGACCTCTGCCAGTTTTCTTTTTTTCACTAAATATTTGGATTGTTTCCGACAGAGAATGGAAAAATGGTTTGGATACAGCAGCACAGAAAAGACACACTTGTCCAGTCTCGGTGTTGAAACGTGACAGAGTTTATAGAGGTTTAGATCTTTATTTACCTGTCCATATTTTATGTCCGCGTCAATGGCTGATTTGTCAATCCCGTTGACCGTGTGTGCCGCGGGGAAAGCTGCTCTGTTGACGCTACTCCAGTCCTCCATTTTTGGTGGGTACCCCTCCGTCCCAGCAATGGCTGATTTAGAAACAGTAACTTTATATTAAAGATGCGCAAAAGACAAAATGTCTTAAGTGTTAAATCATTACAGTCCCATTAAAATCTAAAATTAATTATGTGAATTATAGTCATAGCCAATTATAACCATTTAAAAACGTCTTTACGCATGAGCCTGTTTGGGCTTTAATGCGTATTTCATTTTCAAAACAGTAAGATTATCTAAAATAGTTTTGAAGTTATGATTGCTCAAACAAATATAATTTTTTATATCAAAATTATTGTAATTATTGAAGTGTGTAACTGTTGGTAATAAGCTTGAATTATATAATTGGGCCTGTGTTTTAATTTCATCTGAAACATAATAAAAAAAACAAAACAAAAAAAAAAAACACACACACACACACATATTCACACACACAAAAGCAATCAAGTTGAAAGAAAACAGCAGTTCATTTAAAATATACTTCTCTCATTCAATATTTTTGTAATTGTTTATTTTGGCTTATTTGACTTAGTTAAGATCTGTATTTAATTATCACAATGTTTGCGTAAAAGACGCAATATTCTCATACATTCAGATTTGTAGCTAATTAATTATTCTGTGAAATGAATATTGAATTATAAATGTTATACACACATTTTGTAAAATAAATAAATAAATACATTGTGCCTTCATGACTCAAAACTAGATCGGTCATGGCGACTCAGTAATGGATGAAAACACTGGCTAAAGAACAAGAACGACAAGCAAAAAATGCCTGTACTGACTATTTGAAGGATTAGGAGGGATATAGCAGGTGAGCAAGGTGTTTGCAAAAGCATCATGCCATGAAAAGGCCTATTGAGAGTGGCCTTACTGCTTTCTGGCTGAATGGTGAAACGGAGGCCTGTACAACCTCTAATGGACACATTGTCCTGCCTGTTGCCAGAACAGGTTGTACGAAGCGATATGGTAATTTATCATGCACAGTAACACACTAATAACCAGCTGCACTGGTTTATTAAGCTCTTATTTGAGAACAGTGAGAGAAAAGGGCCACCGTGCATGGTAGAGAGAGTCGCAGAGGCCTTAGATTTAGAGCAGATGATGGTCCTCACCTGCAGGATCCATGAAGGCTCGTATACCGAGGATGTTGCTGACAGTGTGTGCAGAAGGCCAGGCCCTGGATATGCTCACATGTCCAGCCGTCACCGGTACTCCAGGAGGGCTGCCCATTTTAGTGCCAGTGGGCGACATGGTGTTGGAGTAGGAATAAGGGTATATGTGATTATACGAGAGCCCGGCCTGCACGGAAGCTTGCTTACTGCTCTCATATTGGTTGGGCTGGGAGAGATTTCCAATCTTGTTGCGTAAAATCCTGCTGATCGAGCTAACCGACGGGACATTGTACTTGTCACAAACTCCATCTGCTAAAAGCCTGTCCCGGATCTCCCAGGCAAAGATCCCGGGGTCGTTTTGTTTGTATTCCCTGATATTTTTCACCACGTTAGGCGTCGTGACCCGTGGTTTGCTCCCTCCAATGGCACCGGGTAAAATGGAGCCCGTCTCGTTGTACCTCGCCAAAATCTTGCTCACGCAGCCGTGGGAGACTCGGAGCTGTCGGCTTATATCGCAGGGTCTGATCCCGAGCTGAGCCAGCTCCACTATTCTTAACCGTATGGCGTTGGGCAGGGGTCTGCCATTGACGAACACGCCGCCTAACTGGTTCACCTCTCCATAGGTTTGCTCTGCAGGAGAATACACAGGTTACATATTTACACTGTAAGAGGTGAGTGAAGAGGTTTGTTTGACATAAAAATATTATTCCCACGTGCTGACATTGTACATAAACCATGTCACAAAAATATTTACATCAAACAACAATATCTATATTATTATTAAGAGACAAAGCCACTTAAAAATGTACATTTGTTTGATACAGAGCAGCTACTGTAATTTCACCACAAATTGAAGCTATAAAGTTGGAAAACATGTGCCAGTCGACAGGATTTGGTAACCTACTTGACAACCTGGCATTTGCTGTTTTCCAACTTTACAAAAGTCTGCAAACTGTTTGACTGTATTTACCCTCCACCATCCCTCTGTCCACAAAAAAAAAAACATTAAAAATGGCGAGCTTACGGAATTGACACTCGAGAGCTCTTCAAAGAAGCGCATTTCATAGGATAATTGGCAGTGTGGTTACCATACGAGTTAAAGCTTTAAACAGACAGCAATACCAGCTGAGTAGAGCTGGAAAATCCACATTGAAATAAACTTGACAAGCAGTTGCAAAAAAAAGACCCTTCTCATTTGCACACATTATCTGAACTTGGAGAAAAAGCAAATGCTTATTGCTGTCTTTACGCAGGCGTGGTGAGTCTGGATACGCTTCCATAAACTCCCTGCCACTGAAGCATGCAGATGGTAACTCAGGCTTACCCATTTGCCTATATGTTTCGAGATGCTGGGAAATATAGGTGCCCCTTCGAATGGCTGAATGCGTCCGAGAGAAGGCAGCGAAGGAAGGGGAACGGGAGGAATGAGCCCCAGAAGAGGAAAAATAGACCTCTTAAAATCTCCGCCGACTGCAGCGTGCCCCAGTGTTTTGTGGAAGCCAGTGAATGCAAGGTACAATGGTAACCAAGTGATCTTCATCCGATAAAAGCAAATTGGAGTTATCCCGGGGAGTCCGGACTTTGCTGGAATTAATTTGACGCGTCCTCCACGTCAATCTTCGCTGTTATACGCCAAGCCTCTGCTTTGGTTTCATTGGTCGTCCTGCGCTGGAAACGCTGTCAGCCAATGCAAACCCCATCCGGTTGGAGCCGTGCAGCCTCCTTGAATATTTTGCATAGGGGAAGTGGCAGAAAAGGGAAACGTTTCATCCAACATGCAGCCCTCTGGTAAGGACTTAAACATCATAGGAGATACACTGTAAATATACGCACAGTTATGACAGTGCAGTTTCAATCTTTCTGGAGTGGTTAGCAAAGATTTCAGTTCTAAAATAAAGTCGAATACTATATTTTAAAGGTGACACAAATATGTGTATATTTCTACCGTGCATTACTGACAGGGAGTTGTGTCATTTAGATGTGACTTATAAAACTAGACAGTGTAATAAAGATTAAATTGAATAAAACCTATTCAGAAAGATATTAACTCATATGTATTATGCATGCTGTGATGCTTGCAAGTGTTTATTCGTAGTTGTTCTTACATCACTGGATTCACCTGAAAAACGGATGAACTTGTGGCCCTGAGGTGTGTTATTAATCAACTTACTTATGTGTAATTTAAGATAATTAAAGCTCATATAATTAAATGATGCATGTATTTAGAGATGTTATGTATTACTTAAAAATAACATAAATACACGTAAAAGTATCCACCTGCAGGTGAGGCACGCTGGTTAATTTACATAGCACTGCTATGAAGTTAATGTTTGTATATATTTTTTTCATTTGTGGCTACTTTATATAAATCATAAATACTGTGTTTTAGCTATAAAATGATTTGTTCTGCATATTTGGCATGAGCTGACCCTGTGGTTAAGCAGTATTGGGCAGACTGAAGGTGTGATCCTCCAGAATGAAGTCATTTGACCGTCAGTGCAAAGGGTGGCTCTCACACTGGCAGCCCGAGTCGTTTTTATAAGGCAGTGCCACAGCATCAAACGTGGGAAGGGGCTCATGTAATCGATACGTCTGTAGATCGCAGTGCTCCCAGACTATGGGATATCGACTGGATTCCAGAGACGTACATTATCACAGCATGTTTTCGGAGTTTCCTGTGCAAGTTTAGAAGGTATCGTTTATATGCTCGCAAAACGTTACTTGTAAAACTTAACAGTCGACCCAATGGTAACAAGGTGCAGTGTCCTTATCCACCCCCCACCCCTCCAACCCACCCCACCTCAACCCCTCTCCACTTCTCCACCCCACCCCTCTGTCTCCTGGCCACTTCACCATGCAGATCTGGGAGCGGGACACATGGAAAGCATCAGGTTGGGTCAGAGGAAGAGAGTGCTGGAGAAGATCGCCTTTAAGTTAGCTACTACTGACATCTTCTTTTTAATTTTTTAAAATTTATTTGTTAGTTTGTTTTTCCACCGCTGATGTTCAGTTTGGCTGGATATCCACTGAATCAGTGTTTTCTATATGCATGCATTTGCATGTTTTTTTTGTTGTTGTTGTTGCAGGAAGATGATACGGGCCAGACAGGAGAAAACCTCATCTGATACCGCTGAGTATAAATTAGTTTCTTTAATAATAGTGATCTTAAAATCCTCCTCAGTTTTACACCATCTCTGTCATTGTCTCTCACTCCCCCCTCTGTGTTTGTGCCTCTATCTTCTCTTCATTGCTTGGCTAGCAGGACTCCCCTCATCTGGACAACGCAGGAATTGCATGGCTTTATATGCACACGTCTACTTCTTTAACTTGGAGCTATTATTTGACTATGCCCCCGTGTTTACATGTTTCAATAGAAAACAAAAGACTAATATACTTATTAAATGTTCCATGTAATATGAATCTTAAATTAGAATGTTCGTTTATACACTTCGTAAAATATTCAATATCTGCTTTTGGGTTTTTTTTATTTTTTTGGTCGACTTTAATGTTTTTGTATTCGCACAAAGGACATCGTACTTATTACGCACTGTTTCTTTCACCTCCTGGCGTTTTGAAATCGAATGTAATTATAGTTTTTATATTATTATTTATTGTGTTAATGTTAAATTGTGTGACTAAGGTATATA
>JANJYP010214280.1:0-10241 GCA_024605115.1 Rastrelliger brachysoma
TATATATATATATATATATATATATACACATACACACACACTGTATCTGTATTTGTGTGTTTACGTGCATATAACTGCCTATGTGCAACACCTTCAGGCACACAGACGTTCTGTTTCTTGTTTTATCTTTGGACAAGACTGACAACAACTGTTGGTTTGGCTACACAGCAGTGCACCACTGTACATTAAGTGATAGACAGGATGATGATACAGCAGAATACTAATCACAGAGCCAAATAAGTGAGTAAGGAAGGAACAAAAAGAATGAGAAGGAAGGGCACTTAGAAGAGAAAAGGGGGAAATTGAACCCTACAGAGGACTCAACTTAACTGGAGTGTTTAAGTAGGAGGAGTTGAGTTTGAACACATATGACAAAGCCTCGTCATAACTAATGAAATAATAATGTGTTTGGGAACCCTCAGGATCTGTTCCATGTAATAGCCCCTCTAGTAATCTGAGGGAAATAATAGCAAACAGTCAAGCACAGAAGCTTAAAGTGGTTACAGAACAATGCCAACGGTCATTATCACAATTTATTTACCAGTGTTATCTCAGGAGTGCTTCCTACATGTTCTCCTTTGAGAGGGCGCAGGCAAACACATTTACACTCAAAGGTAATGAAGGATTACCAAATAGCAACACAAGCAGGGAAATGCATTAAATGTATGCTTAACAGTTACTCATACACATCCAAATATACAAAATGAGGCTAAGTTAAAAATCTATTTATTCCTGTGGTTGACATAGAGTACATACTTCTAGGGCAGAAACCCTTTTTTTGTTTAAATTATCATTATTGTCGCATCAATTCATCCTTAAGCTGGCATCACTACTGCCTCACTGTCCCAGATTTTTTTTTGTGTGTGTGTAGAGTTTGCGTGGGTTTCTGCTGCTTATTCCAGTTTCCTTTCACCGTTAAGGATATGTATGTTAGATTCAATATTCCTCCAAGTGCTGCTGACCAAGACACTCGCAAAGGAACTGGAGTTGGCACTGCTCACTGGGCTTCCCACTGCTCCTAGTGTGTTTGTGCGTGTGTGTGTGCGTGTGTCTTAAATCTTTAAAATGTCCATTATAATTTACTTGAGCTTGTTTATCACACTAGTAGTCCCAAACCCAAAGATATTCAATTACAGCAAATAATCCTCATATTTTAAATGTGGTTAAATGGTTAATGATAATTAATGAGTTACAAATATCATGTTCTTCGTTTGTACCATTGTGATATTAGTAAGTGACCTGACACTAAAAAACAAAACAAAATCCCAACTAGATAAGATAGACATAGACATAGATAACATTTTTTAGAGGTTCAGGAAAGAATCCTCAGGTATTTGTTTCATGCTGACTCAATACCATCTTGCAACTCCAGCGGATATTCCAGCAATAGTTTTAGACTACAAACCCATTCAATCTCCTCCCAGAGACTTTTTATTGGATTAAGACTCGGATACTATGCAGGCCAGCAGAACAAAAACCAAGAATCCCACAGAGGAAGGAAAAAAAGACACAAAAGAGTTAGAGGAAGAGGAAGACTGGATGAATCCACAGCAACAGCATGCTCTGTGTGAATTATTGACAAGGACTCTGCCCGCTCCTTTCCTCTACTCAGCCAGTACACTGTGAATCTATCTCGGTAACATAGGCCACACTTCCCCTAGAGTTTGCACCAGCATGGTGGGTGAACGCTAAACACGCCCCTCAACTCCTCTGCCTCTGTTGAGGAACATGATTAAAGATGCATGGGGCAATGAAAAAACAAGAAGCTCCAGCTTTTAAGAACATATGAGCGAGGTGAAAGACAGGAAGATTAAACGAATGAGGGAGAAAGGGTGGAGAATGCAGGAAGATACAGGGGAGGAGATGGAAAAGGAAGTTAAGGGAGAGACTGGCACACTGGCAGAGACTATAAGGACGAAGATGGGGGTGTAACCACAGCAAGAGAGCCTACCATTTCCCCACTCGTATGTGTGTTCACTCATTCAATCACTCATTACGCAGTCAGCCATTCACTGATTGACTTAGTCACTCACTCATTCACTCTCGATCCATAATCCCACTCTCCCTACGATGCATTTACAATACACTCCACTACTTTTTTTTTTTTTTTTTTTACAAGCACAGAGCCTATAAAGTTTTACAAGGCTTGTGGCTTTTTCACTCTGCAATCAGGCATGACGTTACAAGATGTGGTTGACACAAGGCAATGGAGGATGTCAAAATGATGGGCCCGTACAGTGTTTTAATGACTCTTTTAGGGCACAAGAGTAAAGCATTGAAACACGCACATTGGCGTGGCAGGGGGGCAGCATATGTATAGCAGGCTTCACTAAGGGCTGTGCTGGCCAAATGGAGCTGGCTAATTATAGCAAATAAACTGTACTGATCTGTGCCATTAGCCAGTCAGTAATGAAGAAGAGTGGAGGGCTGCTGTGACACTGATGAATAGGCCTAGCTTTGAGTGCTGCGCTGGCTGGCCTTTAGTTGAGCTTTAACAACGCAGCCTTCTGAGGAAAAGCAAGGGTGCATTAAGACAAGGGGCAGGACAAGGCATTGGAGATGAAATAAATAGATACAAAGGGACTATGGCAGATATGAGCAATGGATGACAGAGGCAGAGCTGGAAAGAAGTTGATGAGAGAAGTGACGGAAAGTGGAGTGAATGTGTGCTTGTAGGCCTTCGGGTGTGTAGGGCAGAGAGAGAGAGAGAGAGAGATTGCAGAGATGCTTAATGTGCTCTAATATGGGTCAGGGGCAAAGAGGTCCCTCTCTCTCTATCTCTCTCTCTCACGCGCATTAACTCACTCTTCTACCCTCTCCTCTAAGCTCCTGTCATGTTTTGCACTCCACTAATAGCTCACTAAAGCCGCCACTTAGGAAAATTCAAATAACAAAAAAACAAAATGCCTCAGACATAGACAAACATAAAATCAGAGCCCCGAGGCCCAGCGCACGCAAAGATTAATAGACAGCCTGAAAGAAAGGGAATGACCTTATTGCAGTGCCAGGCTACATTCACACACACTCGAGCAAGTTAACATGCACCTGCGCGCACACACAGACACACACATACACACCCTGATGCACTGAGGGTATTGTTTTGAAGCAAATCTAATAAATAGAATCAATTAAACATTTGCAATTCAGAGTAGATGAGCTTGGCAATCAACTAGCATTAATTTGAGGTCTGCTGGATTTCCAATGAAAACCAGTGTGTGAAAAGATGTTCATAACCTCCACAGTGGTACTTGTAAAATTACGCGAGTCAATCTTTGACTTTCTATTTATGCATATTTATCCTTGCTTAAAATATAATGATGTTTGAGTGTAGAAAGTACAATTAAAAAGTCACAGTCAAAGCAGCTGTGAAAGCCAGGAAGTGCCTACTACTTATCCAGAATATTTGGGCTCCAGTGAGGTTTAAATGTGACTTGCTCCAACTTAAAACTTGAAATATAAGTATTATCTGCTCTTGAGGTTTTTACACTTATCTGAGAATTAGCAAATAGACCAAGTCTAAGATGTGAAGCCTTTAAGCTGACAGTAAATCACCAGACAGACAGGAGTATTCTACATCTTTGATAAATCTTGCTTTCTGTTCTTGTCTGAGTGGGGTATAGATGTTTTTTCAGAGGCTAGTTAGCTGGCACCTCAGGTCATGTTGGACACACTGTTAAAGAACAAAAAGATATATTTATTTCTGTCAATCTTCCATCTAGTTGGTATTTGGCCACAGGCTGTGGAGCAAAACAGTCTGACAGTCTGATCCCACCGCGACCTGCCAGCCCACCCCGCTCAATTCTAAATGGCTGTCTGCCTCTGCCGATCTCCTCCTGCTGCTTAGTGCTCAAAGCCTCTATGAAGTCCACTGTCTGTCGAGAGGCCTATATAGGTGTGCTTTGGCCCTATCCTGGGTTGCTATGGAGACAACAGGAGTGCAAAAATGAAATGTTTCCATCATGTTCAGTGACACACCTTATCAAGAAAAAGCCAAAACAGACAGAAAATAGAGGGCCAAAGAATGAGAAAGAAGAAAGGAGAGGAAGTTATGGCTACTAGGGGTACTCATTGATTGCATTTTTTTTATATGCCTGACCTGCTGATACTCATCCTAACTAATTCCCCGTCGTCTTTAGTTTCATATAATTACCAGTCATTAACAAATACTAAATAAATCGATTAAAAATGTATCAGAGCAACTTAATGGTTTACATATAAAATACACTACTTTTCAAATGAAAATTATGTGCAGAAGGTTACAGAACTTATGACTTGTACTTTTTTTTTCCTATCATGTAAAATTTCCATATGGCAGACAATCTATTTCTGATCAACTTTTCAGAAGTGCACATGTGCAAAAGAAGATAGAGAATAAGGAAACTGACCTCACAAATACAATAAAAACACAAGTTCCTGTTATACATCTCTGTTGAATGTTTAATTCAAAGAAAAAGTTGTCTCCAATGCAAGCTGTGATTTAGCAGCGGCTAAAGCAGATGGACTTTATCCAGGAAACACAAACATGGACACACAAACACAAACAACATCAACGCTCTCTATTTTAGGCCTTCATGTGTCTGCATATAACATGTGCATCAGTGCATATTCTCACATTAAGGCTCAAAGTGTCCCCAAGTTCTTAGTCTCCAGGGTGTTAATTGGACCCCTCAGAGCAAGTGTAAAGACACATACTGTATGAACACGCTGGCACATGAGCATGAAGCAATCCCCGTTGCCAGTGACACCCAGAGGCAGCTGCTCCAATCACAGTAGAAGAGATAAGGAGGCTACTCTGAGCCGCAGCAGAACCACAACTGTCACAGCTGATGTGTCACTGGGGAAGGAATTAGAGTGAGCATGCAGAGGTTGCACGCTTCCTGAGCCCCTTCACTCATTAGCATACATTTGTAAACAAAGAAACAGAGGCGACAAGGTCCTCGGTGTTAGGCTAACACGCTGTCACGCCGTTACCAAGAGTCGGAGCCGAACAGAGGATCTAAATGAGGTGAGAGCGCTAGAGGAGACCTTTCTGTAATAATTCATTCATCTTCTGTGCTCCAGACAGCTGAGCTGCCGTGCTGGGAGACAATGAGAGAGGAGCCGACGGTGTGTGCACCAGGCCTGCATCCAAAAAAACTTACACTAGATAAAGTTGAGAGTCCAGAATCAGCTTTAATTCTCATGGCGCCAAGCTATGTGAGCCAAAAACGGGGGGGGGGGGGGGGGGGGGGGNAGAAAAGAGGAGACAGAGGTGTCAGAATCAGGAAAGAAACAGAGAAAAATGGAGAATTTAGCTATGCCTCACTAGAAGATGAAGACAAATACCATTTCTTGAAACACTTGAGACAAAACTGACCTCCAAATAACCTTACTTTGTTTACTACCTCTTTCCACTTTTTTCCTCACTCACAATGCATGTTTCTCCCTTCCCTTCTACTCTCTTTGTTGTCTAGCATGCACTTCCTCTTCTATGCACTGTATCTTTAATCCCCCTTCCACAATCCATCTTTTCCCCTCTACTTCTCCCTTCTGCCTTATCTCTTTGTCTCTTCTCTTCTTTTCTCATTCACTCCCATCCCTGTCTGATGCGTCAGCCGCGATTAATACCTGAATATTGTTCCTGTGTAGTAGGACTCCAGTGCGGTCATTATCCTCCACTGAGTATCTGATTATCATCGTCCCTAGGAGTCACTGCTTTCCTGATCATATCGCCTGTGTGCTGAGAGAAAAAAAGATATAAGTAGAAGGGTGGTGAAGTCGAGAGGCCAGACATAGAGGAGAGAACGGGAGCCAAAAAAGAAGAAAAAGGGATAGTGGTAGTGACTGAGTGAGAATAAAAGATGAAAGAAGACAGGAGTAGAAAAGGAGGACAGAGGAAGGGGGTGTGCTGTAAAAATCAGAAGAAAAGGAAGAGGTGATGTGTTACATATGAGGGTGTGTGGAGGGAAAGGAGGTGGGAGAGGAGAGGGAGGAAGACAGAAACAATAATAGCCTTGTCTTATCACTGTACGGTGATAAATTCCCTTCTCGTCAGGGAGCCTGTGCCCAGGCTGGGGTCAGGCCTGATGACAAACCACCTCCACACTGCACTGCAGCCCCAGCTATTTATGACCAAGACTCTTCTACGAGCAGCAGCCAGGGGAGCCAGCTGGGCCCCCAATTCGTCTTGGGCCGGTGTCATCACTCCTGGGACCCAGTGACAACCTCAAATGGGCCACTCTGTCACGTCCTATCATGCCCCTCCCCTCTAACCTCATATCTGACAGCATCTTCAGCACATCATCCTCTGGTTACTGGTGATAACTCTAGTGGTGTGATCGATCCCTGCGCATCAACTAGCTGCGTGTGACAGCAACCAACACAGAGGAGAAGAAAAAAATTCTGTTTTAACAACTTATCTTTCATGTGTTGTATTTCTGTTTTTTTCTGTGCTTATTTTGAAAAAAATGTGATTTCATGATTTTCTACAATCTGAAAAATCTGAATCCAAATCTGATGGTAGCTGTGAGAGCTGTGGTTGTGTTGCCAGATGACTGTAAATCAAAATGGATGAGTCCCAATCATACAAATTAGCTGTTTTGAAGAATTCAACACTTGGACAATAACTAAAGATGTCCTTATTTAGATGTTAATAGAGATACTGCAGGTGCGATATACTCCAGTTCATTTGTAAACTATTTTCTCCACATATCCCAAATTCTGCACTATATCCTGTACATCCATCAGTTCATGATGTACAAAAAAATCTGTGTTTACAAACATCAAAGACATCAAGCCAGATGAGCCTGTTAAGTGAAATAAACTAGAAGGAAATAAATAAAACTAGCACTACATGTTGGGCTCTGAGTAATTGGGGAGGCAATCTGACAGCTCCACTTTCATTTTTATGTGATTGTCATGGGAGATGGCACAGCCAGGGTGAGTACAGGGTGCAACAAAATCATTTTAATGTGCTTAATTGAACAGATGCCTGAATTACTCAGTGTTTGAGCATAGACAAGGCCTCGGTCTATGCATTTTTCAACTAATTTGCTGAGCTAGATCACAATGTGTCCAGGCATGATATGGGAATATCTCAGGCTTCTGTGTCTCACTGCTTGGCAACTAGTACACACATCAAAGAATTGACAAAAAAAAGAAACTGGCTAGACGCTGACTGACAGATGTAAAACCCAAAACTGATTCAGTTTGTGGTGCTATGTTGCAAATTTTAATTAGTTTGTGTGTAGAGATATACATCAAGTGTTTCAACGCATAAAGTAATATAACAGGACAGGTGTGAGATTACTCTTGTACATACAAAGTGAAGGTCATTAAGAAACACATCTTTTTGGTGAAGAGTTTTGCAAGTTTCTGAATATCATAAATGGTCAAAAAAAGTGCCCAAAAAGGACATTTCAAACTTAAGCAAAAAATAAAATCATGAATCTTTTACTCCCTCTTGCTGATTTAAGAGACAGTTTTTATCCTATTTTTTAATCTAAAAATAATACATATTCAATAGTATAACAACAATGATATAGCCAATGTCTGGCATTTCCAGATTTTGGATATTTGATCTAAAGAGACAAAAATGACTACACAACATATCATCATGATGAACAAATACATAACCTGAAGCTAAATGTGTGATTCAGAATAGTTACATATCTCCACATTAACTCTGATGTTATACCACTTTCATATTCTTTTTTCTTGTGCACATGCCTCAGAGATTTATGAAAACAAAAACAATTAAGATGTAGATGTTCAAAGTAGATTTCTGCACACAGTTGTGCGTAACCTTTTTGCAGTCCAACTTCAGCCCTTATGTAAAAACACACAGCTCCTGTATGCCTTAGTAAACAGAAATTAAACAGCATTGTACAAACAAAGGAGGACAGAGATATGAACCAGCACTCCTGATGTTCCTGATGGTGTACTAGAGACTGTGCATCCTTGCAGTCGTTTCCCTGGGCAACCAGTCATTTACCCTGTAGGAGGATTTAACATTGGAAACCATTGCCTTGGGCAACCACATTGACCCTGGCATGAGCTGGAGGCATAGTAACATATTTCAATCTGTTACCCTTAGCAACACTTGCCACACTATTCTCTTATCCGTGTACACACCTACTGTAGGTAGAGCCAAAACAAGACCTCCCCTGAGCCATGCGCCTGTATTAACCTGACAGAATCTCTCCATCCTTTTTTCCTCACTCGCTGTAGCGTTCTCTGCTTCTATATGTTGTGCTTTAGTGACTATTTTACAACTTCTCTTTCCTCTCTATCTTTATAAAGTGTTAAAGTGGAAAAACATGACAGTTAACATACTATATTAACTTTAAATCATCATCATCATGTAATGAAAAAACTGTCAGATTTAAGCAGTAAAATCAGTGGATGTGATGATCTATGTTGTCATAATATCAATATTGATTTTAACAAATTAATTCTTTTGCAAAAATGTTACTGTGTAAAATCTTGAAGATCCACATTATTCTTCAAAGGACAGGAAGGAATTCAAAGACAACTTTGCCACATTTGAATTTGCAGCCCCCACTGATCAGTGGCTTGAAGTCACAGGGTAACACCGTCTTGCAAGTAATACTACATATCATTCACTGATCTGACACACTTTAATGGGCATTACACTGTCTTTAGAGCTCACTACTATCCAATTAGCCTATCAGCCTATTTCAAGTAGGCTCCTAAAGAGTGATTAGGGCAAGCGAAAAGAGAAGGAACATGGAGGAAGTCTGTTCCATTGTGCAGTGTTGCACCAAGACAGAAGCCCATCACCACTAAAGACAAAAGCCCATTCAGCTTTGTGTGGGTTGCAGGACAGCATGGTGAAAATACATTCTCTCAAATGAGTTATGTAAAAGACACAAGACATTCAATTGTCATGCCAGACAACACAGCAGTGTAGGAAACAGCAGGGTGCACACGGATGGAGCTTGTGTTGTTCTGTTGTTGTTGCTAAACACATTTACTATGCATGAGGAACAGTGGAGCAAAGGGGACACAGGACACAAGACACAGTGCAAGAGACTGTGCATAGGTAGATAACAATGGCGAAGGACAGAAAGACAGCCAGATGTTACAAACACATGCACAGTATGTACTTGCACTCATAAAACATACAGCACAAGGGCAGAGACCTCTTTATACCAAATAATTTATGCAAAATTAAACTTGACAAATGTACAATGTAGAGGAAGGGAGCAGAGAGCGATTAAGGCGGCGGGCGAGATAATGCTGAGAGAGAAAGACAAACCGAGAGACAGACAGTGGGAGGCATGAATAGAGATAAATAGTAAAAGACAGAAGAAGGAGGAAGCGGCTGAAGGGGCGAGACAGGAAGAGAGACGAGGGGATGGTAGCAAAAGTAATGAGATGAGAAAGAGGGTGACCTTAATCAACCACTTGCTCAAATGTACGCGTGTGCACACACATATACATAAACACATACACACACAAAAGAAAACCTACTAACTTGGTGGGTGTGTGTTTGCACAGCAGTACTCTCTGTTTCATTACTGGCCCATTTCCCCCTCCTAATACCCATACAGGAGCTGGCGATAAGGAATGTACACACTCTCCTCTGTACACAACATCTCATTTGAGCAAAGGAAATTGGAAAGAAGAAGAGAAAGGAGAAGTGTGCAGAGAGGTGAGAAGGACAGCAGATGAGGAGTAAAAGGACTGGATGGAAGAGAGGGGGACAGTGGCTGCGAATGAATGTTTGCCAGAGCACAGATAAGCCCCGTCCACCTCGCGTAGAGGCAAAGGTGTGAGTCTGAGATTGGGGGAAGAACAGAGAAAGGAGGGATCAGGAGTAGTGTGTAGGTGAGGAAAAGGGAAAGGGAAGAGAGGAAGAGTGGACAGAGTGGTAGCCAGAGGTAAAAGGAACATGCTGAGGGGTGTGAAAGAGCAGCAGAGCTGATTTTCCAGCATGTTTCTTTAACATTTCTTTGCAGCAGGATGAGAAATGCGGAATGGGGGAGGACTTCAGAGTCAAAGGCAAGAGTTTTTGATGGAGAAAGCAATCACATAAGGATATAAAAAGAAAAGATATCGATGAAAATGGATACAACACCAATTCCAGAAAAACTCCTTAAGGCTGAACTGAGGGTCAAAAGAAACAAAAACAAGTAACAAGACTACAATGCATACGCTGCTCACAGCTCAGGGCAACAAGCCCAGACTTCAACATATACTGAAGGTTACAAGGAAAAGCAGTGTGTGTGTGTGTGTGT
>JANJYP010214355.1:0-26203 GCA_024605115.1 Rastrelliger brachysoma
ATTACTGTATGTCTATTCACATACAAACATACCTTAGATAAAACTTCAATGCACTTGTGATGGTTTTAACATCCCAGTCGCTGCCCTGTAGATCCACATCTCCAGCGTTTGAGGGGCCTGTGATAGAGCAAACCAAAACAAAACAACAGGAAATATTCAATGTCATTCATTTTAAATCCTACATAAACAAATCTGAAAAATCAACTTAAATTAGTATCTTGACTCAACTCTAAGCCCTGTTCTTTGTCTGCAGGAACTCTTGATGGACATACCTACACTAACTCTTAAGCTGCACTATGATCACCAGCTAGTTGCTAACTTTACCTGTTGGTTTTTAGAGATTAGAGTTCAAGGAGAACATAGTGAATGGACAGATGTGGAGCAGGTTCACAGACTTATTTGCTTACCAAAGAAGGCATTTAAAAGCTTCTGCACTTGGATGTTGCTGCCAACTGTTCTGTACACTCCTTCTTGTGTGACTCCTGGAGAGAGGAGAGGGAGGAGGAGGTAAACACAAAAGGGAGTATACTCTGGACAAATACAGTGCAATGGAAATGTACCATATGCTTCTCTTCAGTGCCTGCAGGCGCCAAAATTAAAATACAGATGTTCTTTCCTGATTATTATAACGCTTCATTTCACTACTTACTTCGAGGCTGTGCTTTTGTTGCACGCTTGCACCGTGAGTGAAATTACATGCTCATGACTGGAATATTTAATTCCATCCTTGTAAGAGAAACTACTGTATACTCTGACTTTTAGATTATATGGTGACAATATTGAGCTTTAAAGTTTTCAACATGCATAGAGTGAAGAGGTTTGTTAATGACATAATAGTAAAAAAAAAGACCTTAATACTATGGGATAAGCATGTGATGTTTAAATGTACTGTAGCCTATGTGGGAAGCAGGTATGGCATTAAAATGTAACCTATGACTTAACTACGCCCCCTAAGGGTAAGTAAGCAAGATTATGGGGCAAAACTCTTTACCTTTCGTTTCAATATAGTTGATGCACTTTCTCACAAACTTGAATCCAATCTCGTTCAGTTCCACTGTGAAAGTAAAAAAGAAAAAAGAAAAAAAGAGCAGCTTTAATAGCACAGATATAGAAACATGAGACATAATTTCACGACATCAACATCATGACGTCAGATTTTTGAGGTCAATGATGACTGACTTACTTTCAGCTTGCTTGTGAATTGGGGAATGATAGATCTGAAATGAAAAATAAATGTCAAAAGGAAAGTGAAGACTGATATATGGAAAAAAATAAATAAATCTACAGTACACCTGGCCTTCAATATGTCAGTGTGATTTATGAGCACGGCTGAAAATGAGAGAGAAAAAAAAAAAAGACGATGATGTCAAAAGGGAAACTAACCTTCCAAACACACACAGAGATGCTCCAGCATGATTTATGGAAATATTATTAAGATTTTCCAGTTAAAGGTTGACCTTACGAGCACTCTTAAGTTATACAATAGCAATGAAAACAGAGAAAAGGGGATCAGGAGGCAAATAAAGAGAATTCATTTAGCTTAATTAAAACTGTAATATTAAAACTAGCACGTTTACAACAGAAAATACAGAAACAGTCACCATTATATCACACCTCTCATCATCCAACTCAGGGATGAATGGGATACTGTGAGATGAAGCGGGTTTTATATCAAAGCTTTGTCTAATTGTTTCCCCCAAAATAACAGATTTTTTTTTTTTTCTGTCTGTTGTCCTCCCACTAATAGACGTCAGAGGTCATGGTCAGTTACAGAGCAGCTGCAAACAGAAGAGTCTTGTTTAAGGACTCCACAGCTGGGCAAATGTTTGTGGTAACAGGGTGTTTAACGTGTGAAATGTCACTGTTATGCCCTGTTAGGTTATTGTTTTTATTTAGAACTGGGACTAGAATAACTACATGTGCAATCAAACAAGACAAACAGATATGTCGGATACATATTAGTTTTGTTTTGGTGAGGAAATGACTTAAAATTCTAAAATCTGATCATTTAATGAAGATAACATTCAACAAAGGAATTAGACTGAAATGGGCTAAAAAAATGTTTGCTTTCATTACAGTCACTATGTCGCTAAGTCAATATGCCAATTTGCTGGGTCCAATTGTTCAATTCAGAGTTTGGAAAGGCACTTGTAAGTGTTTTTCTCTTTGTCCTACACAACACACTGCCAAATACTTTTAACATATTAAATTTCAGTGGAAAGTGTACAAAGAGAGGCCTTGAAATAATGTCAAAGTCTAGAAACACATTTGTCATTTTTGGCACAAAAGGTTCATGAAATCAACTGCTTCTTGGTTTGGATATGTGATACATTTGCCAAAACAGAGACTTGTGGGTAAGCTACATGATCAGGAGTGTAATGAACCAGCTGGCAGACTTTAGAGGCCAGTGTCAGACCCCATGAGGATGGACCAAAGGACCACTGAAATTAGAGTGTGTCAACTTTCAATCAGTAAATGTATGATGATATGAAGATGAGTGCCAAATGAGTGCCATTGTACATTAAATTTACAGTTGAAGGAAATCTTTGTGCTTTCTGAGCCAAGTTCTGGGCGCAAAGACAACAGAATACGAGGAAATTTCAAAAGATGCAGAAATATCCCTGCTTTGAAACGTAGAAAAGTATGTAGAGAGAAATGTCGAATGTAATAAAGTTGACGGACTCAATGTAGTAAAAACTACAGAACTACGGTGTATTGAATCTTCAGAATATTTGGACAAGGTGAGTGGAAAAGCTCATGTAAAATGTTCATCATATACCAACTTATTGGGGAAGTTGCACAAGATGAGGGTACTGAAAAGTCTTCCTTCTGTTATTTTCACATCCTGTGGCAGTAACACTTTATTTGTTTTGTCCAGAACTCAGGAGGTCGTCTCACACGACACATACCAGTAAACCACACGTGCTATTCTAAACTGTCTTGTGTGAAAGAGATGTGATGAGAACTGCTGAGAGACCAAAACGGAAAAAAAAATACCGTGTCTAGCTATAACCAAAACGGAACTAAAAATGTCTTAACTTTTGCTAATGAAGCAAGTTAGTATGCTATAGCAGCAAAACTCCTGAACACAGAGACAGACAACATGAGCCACATGGCAGACAGGGAGGGAGGGAGTCAACAGAGAGGTCTATAGCCAAAGCACTCAGTTACCATTAACACCTTAACATGATCATAAAGAGAAAAAACTACTAATGGTGTGAATTCAGCCATGCTAAAAGGTTCTATCAAGACCAACTGGGTGCAATTATTTACACATCTGAGATTGCCCCTGCCAACAAGCTGCAGTGCTGAACAAAGGTCACAACTGAATTGACTGCCTGGCACAGAGGATCAAAAAAAAAAAAAAAAAAAAAGATAGCCATCATATTGTTTCCCTAAATACAAACATAGAGTATATAACACACTACTTTGAAAATTATGTTTATTATGTCCAGGGTTCAACAGATTGATTAATAAATTACATTTAAATAGGTGTAATCCAATTGAGAAGCTGCAAACAACATCAACCTTAATAAGAGTGCCTTCTGCCACAAATGTAAAAAAAAATTCAGTTGCCAGCATGTTAGGAATTTACAAAAAAAAAAAACTACTTTGGATAGACTCTGGTGTTGGTAATTGCATGTGTCAACTCTCAATGTCAGTGGTCTTACTACAGGGAATGACTGCACTGTAAATATGTCAGCAGTAATTTTCTCAGGAAAGCAAGTCATATATAGTAGAAGAATAATCAAACTCACAGGCTCCTTTCCATCCATGGCCTCCATCCACAACTTCCTGTCTCCCTCCGAAAGAGCCTGGAAAGTGACGGGGGTGTTTCTATGGAGACAGTAACAAATGCTATTAAAGGAGGCAAAGGTTACAATTAAATTATTCAGTTTAAAAATGCACTGCTACAGCACCCATACACTGAACATTCAGGGGTTGCTTTTCCATATCAAGAGTCATATACATCTCAGAACAAAACAAGGTGGACAAAATAACGGCAACACCACAATAAGGGAACAATGAATCAAATGAATTTTGATTAAACCTTATTTGATGATGGAAGTTGCAAATAGATTATGCATGAGGAGATGATGAAAGTCCATTGTTGTAATCTGTCTACAGCAGAAGCAACAGAATTCAGTGCCAAATATTACAGCTTGTAGGCTACTGAATCAATTGTTAACTAAAACAACTGCGCTACAAGTTTGAAGCTCTTTTTGCCAAATGCACCAATCAACCAACTACAAAAAACTTTTAAAATAACTCTTCTATCAACCTTACAGTTGCACTGATTTGGAAGGAGATTCAAAAGTGTTTCTATGCTTTCACATGTTGGGTGCTTTAATGCTTTAGTTGATGTGTTTTGAAGCTGTTGCGTGTTTGATTTACACACCTGAAATAGCCAAATCAGCAGTTCATTTGGAAAACCAGGAAGGTCAAAGGTCAGGGTCAGGTACTCATAATACAGGGAGCACACTATGCTTCCAAAAAAAATCCTGAGCTTACATCATTACCTTCTGCATTAGACAGCACTGCCACCTTGAGTCTGTCAAACAGCAGACTCCTCGTGTTGTTGTTCACGTCGCACAATGGCACAAATGAGCTGCTCAACATTCACAGACACTTTCAAGCACTTAATGCATAATGCAAACTACTTTTTAAACCTTTAAAGACACCCTGTCGACATTTAAGCATTTCCACAGATTTCAAGTAACAAACCCTGAATATGACAGAGCAGCCTATGGCTAAAGTGTCTTTTAAAATGCTTCTTGTTCTGAGTGACCTGCTTACGGTATATAAATATGAGCTTGTTGTGTTCCTTCCCCTGAAATCACTGGGTTTGCCATCTGTTTCCAGCACCAGCCCTGTTGCTTAGGGATTGTTTGGGCTACAGTCCATTTAGCCCTCACACTGTGTCCTTGTAAACCACCTGTTCACCTCGCCGCCTGAACCTGTTTATCCCACAAGGCTTTTGTATTGCCTCATCTCACAGTCTCTCAGATTTGTTTGCACTAACCTCTCGTTAGTTTCCACGTCAAAGCAAAAGCGCTTGTCTATGGATTCAGTCTTCCGGCGGATACAGGATTTCAGTGTCAGCTGCGTAGGGCCCTGCAGGTTGAGAGGAAAAGTTGAAAAGTGGTTGGCTATGTGTGATGGAGACAACCACAATAGGGCAAGTAGTCAGAGCCTATAAACGGCCTATAGATTCAGTGGATGTCAAACTGTGATAGGAGAGGAGCACCTGTTTAGTTGTAGGTTTTTGTTCGCAAGGTACCATGACCAGCAGTCTCCCCTCCTTGTGATACTTGCAATAGTATTTTACCCACGACACACCCAAAGCCCCTGTTTGACAAAAGCAAAGAAAACAGGACCAGCCTTGTCAGAACTGGCAAGTGAGGGAATTCAAACAAGCTCATACAGGCTTCAAGTTTCTGCAGAGCACATACACTTCTCCTGACAGTACAGGTAACCCTCCATCGGAAGAAGACTGTGCATTTTACTGATCTGAGACGGGTGCTTCATTCTTTTCATCAGGTCCTCCATCTCTTCACGAGTGCTCTCATAGTGGTTTCTTGTCTGCAGGCAAAACCAGACAGTACTTAAGAATCATATGGACATCCAATTAAAAGGATATTAAATCTGGCTAATGGCATCATTTGTTACTAGAGACACCACTTACGTTCTGCAAGCTGAGCTGCAGCTCTTGTTTGTAAGGCATGAAGTCCTGAGTCATTTCCACTGTCAGGTTATTGAGCGTTAAAATGCTGTGTAGGAAGGCCAACACCTGTCCAACAAAAGCAGGAATTACATACTTAAGAAAAACAGTGGATAACAGGCAAAACAACAGAACTGCTGACAAAGAATGGATGAGTGATTACTATGTTTTATTCTTAGTCTGTCATCAAGTTTTTTCCTCTCAAGTATACTGTGTATTTCCTAGATATCTTCTGACATGAGTGTGGTAGCAAAGAGGAAGAGTGGGGTACTCACCGGCTCCACCACATCAAATTTCTTCCTGTCCTGCACCTGATGGATCTGGTACACATACTCCACTGAGGATTCATAGAAGTTCACTCTCTCTTTATCTAAGTTTTCATCAGCCTACATTGAGAAAAAAGGACATTTTAAAAAGCAGCACTTTGACACAGTCAATTCCTTTTCAACATTTCATCACAGTAATGATGCAAAATACTTCACCCGACCTCTTGAAGATGACTCTCTTTCTTCTTGGCAGAAAGATTCAGATGTTTGTCTAACTGGGAGTAATATTTTTCGCTCTCTTTCTCAAACTTCTTTTTCTTTTCCTGCATCACAGATGTGTTAATTGTGAAAATGAGGGATTAGGTCATGATTGATTCAATATTTATTTTTTTTTATTAGACAAAGCATGACTGAAAGACAAAATGTGCAAATAACAGTACAGTGTTCTCTAACGCAATTCATAACCTGCTCTCAGAAATAATAAAATAATAATAAATAGTATAAACTATTGAAACAGTTAGCTAAAAGCAATAAACAGTTAAAATAGCTATACGTTATGGATGAATAGTTAGCTAAACATGGGCTAATAGATAAACTGTTTTAACTGTTAGCTAAAACTAAAAAGGTGTTAGCTAAGGAGCATGTTGGTGTCAGAGTGGTTACTGCTCATGCCATAATAATTTATATGCACAAATTTTGGAAAGCATTGAGAGAGAAAAAAACCTTTTATGATCACAAGAGTGCAACCAGCACAACGCCTAAATGTCAAGTTGAGTAACTGCTAATGAAATAATTGGCTGATAACGACTATAAAAGCAAACTGCACTGTTGGAGAAAGAGTGCAGAGGAGGGTCACATTTGAAAAACATGAGCTGTTCTTACTTGGAAAACTACTTCACTTCATTGTTTTACACATATAGTCTATTATTCTTACACAGATTTGAGGAAGGAGTTCATAACATCCTGTTTGGCCTGTGTCGTTAGGTAAGGCCAGGATATATGTTTGATTATTTGATTTTCAGTGCATACAAACAGAACAGACAATACACAATGAAGCAGAACAGCGCTTCCAACAATGAGTCATGAATTTGAATATTTTGCCTGACTAAGCAACACATCAGCAGTGGAATCCATAAAAAAACACTCACTTTTGTTACTCCTATTTGCTCCTTTCTGAACTTTTCCAGTGGTTTGATGAGCAGATCAGAGGCATTCTGCACCTGTATAGTAAAACAATGAGCAGCTTTTACTGCTGTACAACTCAAAATACACACACACTAAAGTTACCATATAGAATGCACAATGAAAAAAAACCAAAAAACTGTACATCATGTGAAACAGAAATATGTTTTCAATACCAGAAGACCTATGGTTTTAAACTTAGGAGTATCCAGAAAACCCAGTCTAACAGGAATTACTACTGATGCATCACAAATAGTACACTGGCATGACTTCATTATTGAAGTGTCAAGATACATGTAGGTGTGTGTCTGGGTTTATTTGACTGCTGAAAAAAAGAGGAAACAGTGTGTTGTAACCGTAAATATGTATGTACAGGTTATTTTACAACACTAGATATAGTAAATATTCTGTATCATTAGCAGTACATAAAAGTATGTCAACAACCAAAGCTACTAGTGATAATAAAAATATACTTAAATGTGCTCCATCAAAGGCAATAGGGAACCATTAACAAAAGGGTACAAGAGAAGTGAGAACTAGTAAGGGGAACAGAAAGCAGAATAATAAACAGAATTGCCCATAGCAGGTTCCAGTGAGGCCACACAATTACACACATCTACCGAGGTGTTTCCCATGAACCAGAACACACATAATTCAACTGATGGAATATCTAGTATATCTAGATATATCTAGATATATCTATATCTATACCTGGAATATCTAGTTTACATTTTTTTTAAAAAAGGTGTTGGATCTACATCAGAACAAACAGAAAGTTCAAATTTGCATGCCTTTTTGTTCACTTCAAAATAAGCCACCACTGCTTTTTCCTGCAGGATGTGTTAATGTGGTTTCTGATATCTAATTAGGGTCAAATAGGATACAGTGGAGGAAGTTGATAACCCTACCAGCATCATCCTGTTATCCTCCACTTCCTGCAGGAGTCCAGCAAACTCCTGGAATGACTGAGCTGAGGAGGAAAAACACAGACGCAGAGAAAAGAATGAAGGCTTTGCACCTACTTCATATAACTGTCTCATGCAGGAAATAAACTTGGCAAAGACTAGAAACACAACATACTCATTCAAGTGGTTTACAAGTGTGCCAAAAAAGATTCCTGTAAGTTGATGATCAGAATATTTATAGTTATGTTTTTCATACACGTGTTCAGTTGTGTGTAACAAAACCTTAAAGACAGACGTTTCTGTTTTTCCAAGCCATTTTGTTTCCTGTTTGACCGCATTCAACTTCCAAGGAATTACTAAGGAACCACAAAAAAAAAGTTCCTCTCTCCACTGAGGTCAATTTGGGGAAGTCTTTTTGTACTTTTACTAATGAGGTACTCTATAATGACAAATTCAAGACTTTTGTGACTTGTTATTTTCCATACTGTATGAATAAACAGAACCTCCTGCTGGATAGAGTGCATGAAATGTTCTGCAAGTTCTCTTAAAGTCTGTTTATCAGCATGATTTTATTGGCCAATAAATATTAAGTGTGTGTTTAGCAAAGTGTCTGTATTATCTTACCAATGTTAATCTCATCATCTGTCAAGGAGTCACCGATGAAGTCGAACTGGAATGCACTAAGAGTCTGAGAAAACTTCTGAACTGCCACAGAATAGCCTATTAAAAAAAAGAAAACAGATGTAGCATTTTAAAGGGGCTCTAAATCCCTGCAATATACAATTGATATTTTTCTAATTTAACCAAACTAATTATTTGAATACAGTTCAAAATTATTATTAACAGTGCTGCGTGTCTCTTTTTTTTCCCCCTTGTAGGAAAGTCTGAAGCACATAAAAGGCAACTTTGGCTGGGTTCAGCTGCACAGCAACAGAGGTCTATGCAATATATTTCCCCCCCTATGTCTGGCTTTTATTATCAAAACAAAACAGAGCCTGTTAGATAAATATTGTGAAGTAGTATTGAGGAAACTGACTAACAGATCTAGTTCCATATTTATAGTCATTTGTAAATTTCTTATTTTGTGAAGACAAATTTATGCCAATTTTTCAACCACTTACTACATTTTCTTCCCCTCAACCAATTCTGTCTCCCCTTGAATGTGTTTACTATGTATTGTGACTTCTTCTGAATCTTTGTGTACACACATCAGCACATGGCAGAAACATGCATATTTCACAACCTTTGTAGCTGCAGATTAGTGTTGAAACTGAATTCCTGTAGTAAATCACAACCTGATTTGAGTGAGATAAAAATGCAACTTTTGTGAGTATATCTTGGTGCGGTTTACCCCAACAACAGCAACTCGTGACCTCTGGCTATTATCTGAAGTGAATAGACCACCCTGCAGCACTACTACAGTACCTACAATGACTGTTTCTGTCTCTGAGGTGAAAAGCCTGTCACTGGTGATTTGGACAGCAGAATGGTATCTTGATGAGTCAAACAAAACACGCAGTGTCCCCCTCATGGGTGCCACACTGACCCAAATATATGCATCTACTGTACTGTATGCTGTCACTGACTGTTGCCCATACTATCAGCTGGACTGGTCCCAAAATACAACCAGCAGCAGAGAGATGGCACAAAGAGAAGAGGTGGGAAAGAAACAAACCACAGCACATGGTCAGATCCCACTAAAAGAGACAGCTGCTGTGCTGTTTGGAAACAGACTGGCCAGTCATGCTGTACATCTGCACCAGGATCCATGGCTGTTTGGTCTTCTCCCAGGGGAGCACTAGCACCTCCCTGAATATGCCTCTCCCACCCACACACATTGATGCTGTAGGCCCCTCACATAGGCCCCAATGATGCTCAACCTCTGTCACATTTATATGAAAAGTGCAAATACCCATTGCTACTGTGAAGACGTATGAGATGAGATCTGCTTACCCCTGATTGCAGCGATAACACTGTTTCCATCTTTGATCAACTCTTTGAGAAATTTACTGGATCTCTCCAGCTCCACTTCATAACACTTGAGAGTCTCCCTGAAATCCGGACTGTCTAGATAGCACTCACTGAACTCCAAAGGAGGATGCCCCATCTTCTGGCTTTTAGACAATAGAGACAGTGAATTAGTTTTAGTGAGCCACGCAGCCTACGCTCGTCTTCAGCACAGTGGTCATTTCTGCTGCACACTCTCATCTGTTGAGAGGAACCATGGTGTCCGTGGGAGCCTGCGGCGGCCGATGGTCACGAACGAAGTGCACCACACAGCAAAGAACACTCGCTTTAAAACTACATCCGTCTTTTGCTCGTCTGACGCGCAGTTAAAAGTCTAATTTAATTGTATCCAGCTCCTCGTTACCACTTTTTCCTTGTTGCAGAGTCGTGATTAGGAGAGCGGCTACAATCCCCGCTGGACGCGTCCCATTCCGAAATGTTTCATACTTTCATTAATCCTTATGCATTCCTTTATCTACATTTAAAGCCGATTGCTGTTTGCCAAAGCCAACAGCGTTCTTTCGACACATCGAGAGAGCATTTAAAAAGCATCCCGTTTCTATTATTCCTATCGTCAAGTCTCATATCTTTACGTACAGTATTAGGTAAAACGGAATGGGACGCAACCAGCTAGCTAAGGACTCTCCAAAAAAACTTCTCCTTTTCCACACCCAGGAGGGTCTTAAAGTGGCCGCAGCGTAGATAGTAATTGTGTGGACGCTGATGCGTTCAGGTGCTATTGGAAATTCTTAAATTTAATACAATGTTAATCCAACTGTGCTTTCACAAATGGCCCAAAACAAATTAGTGCTAATAACAGTGAAAGTGGGATTCGAAAGGCAAAACTATGTTTTATATATTATTTCAGTGTTTATTTACAATAATAATTTTGAATAAAGATAGTAGAGATAGAAGGATAGATTATTTAGATAGATAGATAGATAGATACAGACCGGTGACACATTATAGGAAAAACTGGTTCAGGCCTGAGACTATTTTAGACTATGGAGTGAAATTTTGCTAGCATGATTTGGGCCCACTATGATGAAAACATTTTTCCATCACTGAATGGTTTGATGTGTATGAATATGATGTGAATCATATGTTTAGTCCCTCACAGACCAAATAAACCAAATACCAAATAAAAACTTGTGATATATTTTAAATGGGAGAAGTTGTGCACTGAAGCAACGATACAGATTTGTTAGTAAATGAGATTATCTTTTAAACATTAAATCCAGTTTCAATCACTTGCATTTAATCAAACTCTGGACATCACATTTCTAAAAAGAAAAAGAGCACTAGGGGCAAATGATTTTAAATTCAGACCAGATCACAATAGTGTACTTGAACACATCACGAGAACCATGTGATTATTGCACAGTGAGATAACTCACACCTGCATGTGACTGGGTGTGTTCCTGTACAGGATTATGTACCACAACATGACCTGTTTTTATTGCACATGCAACGTCATCAAATTTAGATTTACAGCCATTAATGTGAAACTATGACATATGAAACTGAAATGTACTGGTAAAACTATTAGAGGTGGAAAAATTACAACTCACATTTGAGTACCTCACGATGAATAGTTTTAACAGCAGTCTCTTAAACAATTATTATCTTAACACAAACAGCTTTCTCTTGTGAGACATCTGTTTGTTGATGTTGGATTTGAGCAATATAGAGTTGGATCACTGAACAAGCTGCTGCTGGATTACTGTCACACAAAATCAGAAGTAGGACAGCACTCTACTTTAATTGTTTATTCATGCATTGCGTACAAGTTTCAGGCAGATTCTCACTAGAAGACTGAATTCACTGAGGGGCTTTCACCTCTGCAAAGTCATTTCTGATATGCTGCAATAACGGATAATCACCTCCAGATGTCATCCTGCAGACTGAACTGAAGAAGGAGAGGCTTGTCCTCCTAACATATGTTTTTTATATCCTTATGAGGACACTCATTGACATAGTGCTTTCCCTAGCTCCTTACCCTAACCTTAGCCATTCTGACTTTAATCTTAAAACCAGGTAGTAACCCTACAATTGCCATCTGAAGCCATGAAGACTTTCCTAAATGTCAGTACAAAACAGAATTGTCCTCTTGATGCTGATTTTCTGCAGAAATTGGTTCCTTCACAGATAGAAAAACAAGCATGCACACACACACACACACACACACACACACACACACACACATACACACACACACACACACACACTACACTCTTATCATGCTGTCAATACCAACTATGTTACAATTGTACAAATTTCAATTAGTCAAGCATTAAGTTTGTGAATATGCCCAGGTCTGCAAAAATCATTACTTATATTCACATAACTCACTGATAATTGTATTGAGGGACCAATATTTGATCAGTTTATCAAGAAGCTTTTCTGTTGTACATTTAGTTCAAAAACACAACCCATCACTAGGATTTAAGACTATTTTCAGCTTTCAGATAGGGATGTTAGATGTGTTGCAGAAATGCATGGACATAGTAACACCCCTCTGACAGCAGTAGCAATTAGATCAACAGTAAAGCGATGTCATCCAGCTGCTCAAAATATATGCATCAGTGAAGGTCTTTATAGTATTATTTGTTTGCAGCACATTGCATGGGTTATATAGATCTCTTTGAAGCACATGTTATGGCACCATATACACTTGTATGAATTAACATGGTCTAGGAAATAATGCACAAATGTTTAGAGTTGAATACATTTTATTAAGATTCACATTTGTAGACATTGTAGCTGCATCTCAGCTCTCCTACTCTAGTTTGGTTACTTGAGTATGATGAATGATGTGTTCATTGTTGTGCTCCCTATGCTGTGATAGGGGTTCAGGTCAATGACAGTAACAGGCTATAAAAGGCTGCCAGTTCCCATCGAGTGCATCTGCGGTCAGGATAACATACTGTTCTTGCTTCACAGTATTTATATTAAGAGTGAATGTGTTTGTTGTTTTTGAAATAAACATCTGAACTTCACATCTGCTTCTCAAGCCTCGTCTATGGTTGTTTTCAGCATAGTATAAAGAAGCATTGCACACTAATACACTTAGGATTGATTATCATTACTTTCTCCAAACTGGAGGTGAGTCCCCATAATAATAATGTATGAACACAACATGATTAATTCACAGCTCACAGGCAGAAGGCAGATTGTATCATTGTGCTGTTTGACTGTATGAGAGTAAACTTTTTTTCTTCTAATGAGATTCAGACAAGGTGCAATGATATTCATTCATTCTGTAGATTTTAATCTAAAAATTAAGTGGGGTTCATGGCGAAGCACTTGAACACCTCTGTGCTACAAACAGTTTATTCAGTCTAAAGAACAAGCAATTAGTCCCACTTAGCAGAAGTACGTCATACTGTGTTTGGTCCCATAGTGGGATGGGCTCATCAGAATTATTCATTGGTTGAATCAGTGGTTAAATATCAGGTAGGCAGCAACAACGTAGATGTAAAGATTGAGCTGGAAAATTGGATGACAGGCTGATTACTATGATAATAAGCAATTGTCCTCTTATCTTTAGATTTTATGGGTCATTCTTTGTTTCAGACCTTTATGTTTTACTCCAGATTGCGTCAAAAACGTCCTCCACTTCCTTTGCAGAACACAGCACAATAAGGACAAGAGGACAGCCTGCAGTACCCCCCCACACAGATTCCTCAGCTGGGCAGAAATTAAAACGTTTGATCTGAACTCTGAAGCTGTTTGTTTGGTGTCAGTAAATGGGGCTATTGTATGCAAATGCTGCGGACAGAAGCATATGACCTCTCCAGTGCAGGGCAGTGGCTAGTGTGAGAGAAACCATTAGCAATGCAAAGTCATGGTGCTCTGATACTCTTGTTCACAGTCACAGATTTTAAAAAAAATCGTCTGATAATGTCGACGTAAGTGTTTGTGGATGTGCTTGACTCTAAACTTCAGCTGAAGGTAAGATCATTTTTGTTTTTCACTTTGTTAGCAGATCTTATAGCTGAGGAAGTGACAGGGTGGGTTTTCAGCTTGTTCAAATGTGTTTAAATGTAGTCAGTGCTTTACTTTGCAGATTTAATAAGAAATAGAGTACACTGGGACTCTGCATGAGATCTGTTTTATAGACATTTCATCCAAAAGATGTTGCCTTTTATAGGTTAATTATCAAGCAAAACTGTATTCATTATGTAGTTGTTGAGTTATGATCATCTGTACAATACATCTGGTCACATATTTAAACTGTTCTTATTCTTCAAATCATTATATATCTGTCTCTGCCGCACCTGGAGACACTTTTGGTGCACTAAGCATTTCCCTGCCAAGAATGAGGGGGTATTACAGACACCATTATGTTAGGTGCAGATGCCCACTTTGCATGTTACACCATGGCGGCTGGTGAAAGCATGTCACATGACGTGTGGTGCCAGACCTCAGTGTTGCACTCTTAAGTGGCCTGCCAACTACAGAGGGGGGCAGAGAGGCTTCCTTCTTCTCTGGATTCACATCCATGCCAAATCAGCGGGTCAACATTGTCCTCTACGCTGCCTCATATGCCTCTTACACCTCCAGCTGAGCCCGGTAATAACTCTGACATTTACACCAGATTGGATATAAATTGGAGAAACAGGACAATCAATGATGATCAGAACAAAGGAGATGAAACATTTTGGATACTTTTAAACTTAATACAAAACCTGGTTTTGGGAAACCCAATTTGGTGGCAATCAAATTTACATCAGTAGATCAACTTAATTAAATAGTTTATCAATGAAAATGACACAGAGTGCTCCACCTTAAGTTCACTTTTCGTGTCATAATTGATCTATTACTGGGACTAAAGTGTCCCAAATTTAACTTTCTAAAGGTACAATATTTCGTGGATTATTCTGCAATCTTTGCACTGATGTTGTGAACTTGAATTTCTTTCAACATATCTGAAAGTAATTTCATCTTGTTTTACAATATAAACAATTATAATACTTTCCCTACAATCTCTGGTTATCACTGGATAAAAAGACCACAATAGAGGGTCATGCAAGGTCTGAACCTGGAAACTATGCTATGAGGCAGCAACAACTCGGTGCTGCAACAATGTTGCTAAGGTTATCTATTTTAAGTATCAGCATAGGACAAAAATATAAACCAAAAAATAGAACTACTTCAATGTAAGTATAAATTTATATAGGCATTTTTTCTACACTTCATGTTGGAGTATATTTTAATTTTTATTACTTTAATGATTCAATATTCATTTTTAAAGTATTTACATATTTTTTTCTTTCATCACAGCAACACACACAACCATATTAGAAAGCAATATTTGTTAGTGATTTCTATAAAGCAAACAATTTGAGTGAGTTTTGGAGGTATCTAGACAAGAAACCAAGCTGCTTTTGAGACTACACTCAGCTTCAGTCTTTTAAAAATTTTTAGCAAATACACTGTATAGTAAATGTGAAAATTTGACTAATGATTAAATATAGGAGAGGATTCCATGCTATTTAATGCTACTAGTTATGCAGTGGGTAAATTTACAGACTAAACATGCACTGGTATTTTTCTCCAGTTACACTTTTAAAAATGAGATGTGTGGGTAATAATTACTGCTGGAAGACTAAAAATGAAACAGGTTGCTTCATTTAAAAATAGTTTTTTTGTTTTTAGAAATGAGTTATTTTTGAAGCGTGGTTGTGTAAACTGCTACCAGAATTCTCCTAGCTGTGTTTTGTGTAGGAGACTCTTGCACTGGCATTGACAGGCTTTATAGATACATGAATGTTTGTTTTATGCAAATGGATTTAACAGTTCAAATGAATGACGGATACTGCCTATTTTGAAGCTCCATGATGTTTGCCTCTTTTTTCAAGGAAGTAAATTATTTAGAAAGCAAATATTACTATTTTTATTTTGGGAATATGGCCCATTTTTATATTTATGTTCTTTGTGTATTGGAGAAACTTAGGCTATAATATTCTCTTAGGTGTTAAACCTTTGATTTGTGGCTTTTGCACTTTCTCTCTCAGACCCGGAACCGAAGATGAACTGGGCATCATTTTATGCTGTCATCAGTGGGGTGAACAGACACTCCACAGGCATCGGTCGCATCTGGCTCTCTGTCTTGTTCATTTTCCGCATCTTGGTACTGGTGGTCGCAGCAGAGAGTGTGTGGGGTGATGAGAAGTCTGGCTTCACCTGCAACACCCAACAGCCGGGCTGCAACAGTGTCTGCTATGACCACTTCTTCCCCATCTCCCACATCCGCCTCTGGGCACTACAGCTCATCCTGGTTTCCACTCCCGCCCTATTAGTTGCCATGCACGTGGCCCACCGTCGCCATGTCGACAAGAGGATCTACAAATTATCAGGTCGAACCAACCCCAAAGACCTGGAGCAGATAAAGAACCAGAAGATGAAAATCACGGGAGCTCTTTGGTGGACATACGTCATCAGCCTGTTGTTTCGTATTGTCTTTGAGGTCACCTTTATGTATGTGTTTTACATGATCTATCCTGGTTACAAGATGATCCGTCTGGTGAAGTGTGACTCATACCCCTGTCCCAACACAGTAGACTGCTTCGTGTCAAGACCCACAGAGAAGACGGTTTTCACCGTGTTCATGCTGGCTGTGTCAGGGGTTTGTATTCTGCTCAACATCGCAGAGGTGGTCTTCTTGGTCGGGAAGGCCTGCAGCAAGCATTTACACAATGCTGGAGACTCGACTATGGGAGCTTGGATCCAACAAAAGCTTTGCTCGTACTAACAGAGGGACAGAGAAGTGACCTTAGAAGCAGGTAATAGCTATTTAACTTGTGAGGAAGATGACCAGAAATATACTGTAAATCACAGTTTGATGATGATGGCGTTCAGTCGTACATGAGTGTGCAATACATCAAGACTTCTCACCAGACTTCAGGTGATATTTCAAAACATTCCCACAAGAAATGCAGAATTACCAAAAACCTGTATACAGAAACACTGACATGCATAATAACTTGAAGTTTGGGCCAAATAAAGATCAATTAAGTAACATTTTATGAAGCAATATTCCAACTGACCACATTATAAGCTTTAATTTTTATGGATTTTGATGAAGGTTTAAGGTGCTCATATGAAAATGTTAAATCAAGAAATGTGACTTCTTGTCATGTTATTTGTTCAAGGTCAAAATCATCAGATTGTGCGAGAAAAGTCAGCTGAGAAAACAACGTAGCAATATTTTTGATTTATAATATTTTATTATTTACATCATATGTGATCATAAATGTTTTGTCTTTTTCCATGAATCAAATCTAATGGACTGAAATTCTTGATGTCTTTAACTGTTATTATGTAATACTAAACACACAGATCATGTTGCAATGTATAGATATTAAGTGGTGTTCTTTCAAACACATTGTGGTTTAACAATCCTTTCAGATATAAAGCAAGCATTAACATTTTCACCTGAGAAAAAAACTTGAATTACTTTGTTTCTGAAGTTTACTGATTGCTAAACATGTTATTTAAATGCATTTATTTTGAAGCTGGATGTTTATATATTGTCAGTACACAGCCAAATAAAATCCACCAGAGTTTGTGTAATTGTGTCAAGTGCAAAATGATTATACAGTACACACTGACATTAAATATATGTTGCTTCCAGTTGACATATGTAACTTCAATCATTTTAAATTGCACAGTGTGACTGCAGATTTCCTGACCAAATGGAATAAGTTCATGTAATGTCATAAATCAGTAGAGAGCAACAGTTATCTGCTGCCACAGCTGTGCCACTTTCTGTGATTCTTCACCGTTGTCAGCAGTGTGCCTGGGGAAAAAAAACCAAAACATGAAACAAGCTTCATCACACATTTAGTGTCACTGTCACCATCTTTAGATGTGAGATTCTCGGAGCCATGCTGCCACCTGTGAGGAAACGTCTCAGGCTGATTAAGTTCTCCTTCTGAAGGCCACAGTGCAGAGTTTTGGGTTATCAATAGCCTCGCCTTGTAAGGGGGTCAGTGTGGGTGACAATGGTTGACCCTGCAGACAGCTGAACCTGTGGTGACTGAGCGTGAGGGCACTTTTTATGGAACGCGTCAACGCACACCATCTATAGAGTTCAGATTGACTTGAAACCTATCGGCACCACTGTAGCAAAAACAAATTCCTCAAATCTGTTCTTCCTGTCTGGGATTAGTTTTTCTGGGTGACCGTGTGAGCACAGTTTGTGTTAATCTCACCCACTCACTCTTTGTTGAAAAGGATGAAAAAGTTTGGTATAACATCATGTGGAATTTGATTTGAATTTTTTTTTTTTTTACAACGACTGGGTTTTGGGGTCAGTTCACAGCTCAGAAATCACTACTCACTTTATATGATGATGCATATGGTGGAGATCATGGAAAAAAGATGTCACTAGTCAACTTGTACCATGATCTGTGGCAATTAAAATAGAAATATATTTAAAAAATATATCAAAAGTTATTTAAAATACAGAAGTGATAAAATGTAGTGAAATAGAAGCAGAGTCAGATATGATACTTTTACCACAATATATTACAGAGATTATTATTATGTTCACATAGGATCAGAGGTTGCATTGATGGTAAAGGTAAGGCTTATACACTGAAATACTGTAATCTATAACAATGCACCAAGAAGAATACTTTTGCAAATGTTGTTAGTTTCTTTTCACCATTGTTGTTTGGTTTGCACCACAGCAACATGATGTAGCTAAACTTTGAGTTGACACACAGAATAAAGTACTTTAAGATAATGTAGTCTAGAAAACAGCATAATATTTTATGCTGTCACTATTAGGCATAAACCTCATCAATCATTCAACAAGCATACGGCTACACTTAGGGAAGCCTCTACATTGTCTACAGTAAAGGGTCAGCTCGCCAAAGCCCAGATCACCACTACTGACAACAAAGCCACTCCCTTCACCATGAATTATATTTAGAGCACTCTGTCATGTAAGTCTAAGTAACCTGCATTCTCACTGGACTTTTCAACTGCCACTCAGCTGAGTAGAAACATCTCTTAAGAAAGAGTTTTTTATACTTTTCTAGACACTGGAATGATATCGTCTTGTTGAACGCTGGGCATTGATCAGGTCAGAGTGGGAGGGCAGCAGGCGGGATCATAGAGCCTCCAGTTGAAAACTATCTGCAAGAAGTTTATCTTGGTGCAGCAGTTTCATCAGTGGTTCAGGAGAACATGGTCTCACTGAACTGAAGAGGTTCCGTCACCAAGTGGATCTGCGCTGCTGCAGGAGATGTACATTATCAGGTATGTCCTTCTTAAAGAGGAAATCCAGGATAATCATTTTGGAAATCTTACCTGATAAAAAAAACATACTGAAATTATGATTTTTTTGTCTACAGTATGGTTTATATCTAGCTAAATGTATGGATGAAATACAGTAAAGGTCTAGTTTTAAATCCACTTACAATCGCAACTGAGTGAAAAGTCTTTTTTAATTCTTGGCTGACAAAACTTGTGTCTTTCAAACAGGTGCTCAGATTCAGATTCTGTTGACTTCTGCTTGCTGCTCCTTTTTCTAAAGGACAAGCACAACTATTTTTAAAGTTAATATTCTCTACGCTGAAACTAGTAGGCCCTGAAATTTAAACTAGAAACCTAATTCTGGAATCGGGGAGCACTGTTGGGTACTGTGTCACAAGATCTATGCTGAGGCAAAGAGTCTCCCTAGCCTGCTTCGGGGCTTTCTCGCACACACAGACAGCTGTGTCCTGGCCCGATTTATCAGTTACTGGATAGGACACAACCTTTTTGAATACAAACAGCGAATTCATGGTCAGTCTGTTTGTATTTGTAAATCTTCTCTTTGTAAGATGTCTGCAAATGAAACAGACTATATTTTATTGACCTGCATGAAAAGGTTACAAGTAATCTGATTATTAGATTTAATCTGACTATAATATGCATGCATATACTAACAGTTTAAGTTATTCTTCAAATGTATCAGATTAAAATTATCAACAGATTACATTTTTTTTAATTATTAACAGAGAACATCAATTTCCATCATGCTTTTTATTACAGAATATGAGCATTAATATGACATTCTTGAAATACATAAAGATAATATGTTTTATGGAATTTAATTTTTTATTTAGTATACTCTGAATCAGTGGATAATTATAATGAATGTAATAGTTTGTGAGAAATACTATCATTGCAGCTGGTTGAGTGGGGGCTAATACTGTTGTGGTGGGGATATTATTCACACCCAAGCTTCACATTTTTAATTGATTACATATTTTATAGGTAAGAAATAACGCAGCTGTTAAATTAACATAGTGGAGCAAAAATGTAAATTAAAATGTAATTACCCCTATAAATGCCTAAAATTGTTCCTGTGTTATTGTAAATGTGCTTGGTTACTTAATGCCGGAAGTTACAGCTATAGGACATACTGTTCCAAGTCTTTAGTTTCAATGACGAGGCCAGAGTCTACAATGTGATTGAGGCTTTCCTAACACTTTACAACTTTCTTTATCCTTACAGGTTTTTCTCCTGGTTTTGTCAATAAAACTGAAGGTATATTTTCTGAGCCACCATGGGGGACTGGAATTTGTTGGGGAAGCTGCTAGAAAGTGCCCAGGAACACTCCACTGTTGTTGGCAAAGTCTGGCTGACGGTACTGTTCATCTTTCGTATCTTGGTGCTGGGAACTGCAGCTGAAAAAGTGTGGGGCGATGAGCAGTCTGGCTTCACATGTGACACCAAGCAGCCTGGTTGTCAGAACGTCTGCTATGACAAGACCTTCCCTATTTCTCATATTCGTTTCTGGGTGATGCAGATCATCTTTGTCTCTACACCCACTCTCATTTATTTGGGCCACATCCTTCATCTAGTCCGCATGGAGGAAAAGGAGAAAGAGAAAGAGAAGGAGAATGAAAAGCAACAACAGTTACTTGTTCACAAACACAAGAAAGCCCCTGTTAAGGATAACACGGGCCATGTGCGTTTGAAAGGTGCGCTGCTGCGAACCTATGTCTTCAACATCATTTTCAAGACCCTGTTTGAAGTGGGCTTCATTGTAGCTCAGTACTTCTTGTATGGTTTTGAACTCAAGCCAATGTACACCTGCGACCGCTGGCCTTGCCCTAATGTGGTGAACTGCTACATCTCCCGGCCCACTGAGAAGACAATCTTCATCCTCTTCATGCTGGCGGTGGCCTGCATCTCACTGCTGCTCAACCTGGTGGAAATATATCATCTAGGTTTCAAGAGATGCCAGCAGGGCCTGCGCTACAGACGGTCACGACAGGAAAATGAGGCTTCGAAGGCCCTTAGTGAAGCCGTCATGCCCTATGTTCCAAATTATAATTATTATCCTAGTCATCCCACCGTGCCTGAACCTTTCCCTGCCGATACAAAGTACAGCATGCCAGAGCCAAACTCGCCTTACAGTCCCTACAACAGCAAAGTGGTTTACAAGCAGAACAGGGACAATATGGCTGTGGAGAGGAATGGTAAAGCTGAAGGAGCTGATGTGAAAGAGATGAAAACCTCCAGTCCTGTGTTTGAGGTGCCTATTGAGAATCAGCGTCGAAACAGTCAATCAAGCAAGCATAGCACTAACAAAAGCAGGTTAGATGATCTGAAGATCTAGACCTTTTGTGATTTTATCCAAGACTCAGGAACAACATGAGAGGTCACTATGCATTGAGCTGTGAAAATATTAGCATGAGTACGGAAGATAAGTAGGGACAGAACTATTGTGTGAGGGGGAGGGGCAAGACAAAGCAGGTTATAGGTGTGATAAATTTGGCAAGATAAGAAAACACATAGTAACAGCAGTGTGAGACAAGTGCAGAATTGGTATTTTTGCAGTCTGCTCTTAATGTTTTCTCAAAATCACAGTACTTAATATGAGAAATCATCGGCAACAAGCTTCATCAGGTCACACCTATACAGTAAGTGGTTCATACTTTTTAGGTTAATCTGAGAGGACAGATAGCTTGATGTTCCTTAACAAGTAGGATCTCATAAGGTGGGGACCGAATACATTTTTCTTTACTCGAGTTTGAGTTGTGTGTTATGGGGAAAATGCACCTTTCAAAGCTCTAACTTTAAGGATAAAAAGGCAAAGCCCCAACACTCATTCAAATCACAATTTAAGTCTTAATTTCTCTCACGGTATCAAAACATCAATTATGTTCATAAAAATGTTTTGTGTTTATAAGGCTTTGTTGTCTTTGCATTTGCACAATGGTTTGGTCATTAATAAACTTCCTATATTTGTGGGTAATGAAGACACTGATCATTTTCTGTTTACAAATTGTTTGAACTAAAACTGTGAGATGAACAAAAATGTGTCAAACCACAAGCAAAAGATTTAAAAAAAAAAAAAAAAAAAGAGCAGATTAAATGTGTGAGATGTTTTGTCCATTGAACATTTCTTTTACCAATTTTTTTTTTTTTGGCAAATAAATAAAATCAACTGATATAAAAATGTGTTCACTTGAATTTTCTACAAAAGGTAGATTTGCTGTCATATCGACTTTTTTGTGAGATTTGATTAAATTGATATAAACCAACGGATTCATTGTCTTGTCATTATTTATGTTGTAGTTCACATATCAGATCAATTGTGATCACCCAAAGGCTAAAAATATTATCCATTTTTTTCCCACCTGTCATAAAAAAAATTGGTTAGTATTAAGGCAATAAAAATGCTGCTAGCCACAAGTTTATCTGAATTTCACTGGACTGATGAAATACAAATCAGTTGTACACATATAACCGCATATCAATGAGAGGAAATCTGAGTTGAGATAATATTCTTTACCGATCAATGCTTAATAAATGCTTAATAAATCAAGCTGTTCAAACATCAGCTTGTGCTTGTTACAATGTAGTAAATACAGGATCTGAGGAAATACTTGGTAAATCCAGGATTTGATTTGCCCAGTGCTTTGATGCAGCCCAGCTATTTTTTGCCTAAAGCTGACATATTAACTGCTTGGTGTCCACCAGCTGCAGCAAACACACACAAGATCGAGTGTAGTGTGCATGGACCCATTTCCAAAGCACATACCATCATATGCTGGTAAGAGCTATGCTTCAAAGGCTTCTTCACTGATGCTATAAATAGCTGTTGTGCACTCTTGAAGGAGCATTGTGGTTGAAATGGGGGGTAGGGGACCAAAACTTTCTTATCATACATCAACAAGAATAACAAGTTGTTGTTACAGAAAGATTTATCCTCTGGATTCAGCTGCCCACTAAAGGATGAAGACAAATCATGAGGCTCGGCTAATATTCCAAGCTGATCATATCTAAAGAGGCAAATAGCAGGCACAGTCATTAAACAGCGCGTGTCAAGGATGTTTTGTCTGTTCTCTACCCTGCAGTAGAATTTAAAACTGAAGTAGTTTTATTCACCCAGTCTGACACTGTTGTACTTGTTGCCTGTGTGTGATGAATCATTGTGTCTCTGTGATTTATTTTATCTGAGTTCATTTTTGTTTTAGATTTTTAAATAATATAGTTTGATGTTTTTTATAAATACTTTACATGTCTACATATTTGGTGATCAGGGAGCTCTGTACATTAACTCCAATTGACAAAGTGGCATGTATGATTTAAGACCTGATCCATAGTCTAGTCGATTTAGAACTATTCATAAATTTGCTTTAGTGAGAAATATTTTAGATCCATCGCCTCTCATTAATATTCTGAACTATGATAAGACTCTTAAACTTTCAAAGCAGCTTGATCTCTCATGACAGACAGGTGATGGGGGGAGTGGAGGTTATGAACTCTGGGTTACAACCATACGCAACCAAATCTCCTAGCAAGAATAGTGTGAGTGATACGCAGAGACCATCCATCACACAGTCCTACTGTTGCACGTAAATCAGACGGACAGAGTGCACACTTATAGGAACTAGGGGACATCTCACAGTTAACGGTGATTTAATGTGAGTCTACATGTATGATGCTGTTTTTGTCATCCCACTAAGAAGCTATTTTTGTTGCCGCTGCGTTTCCCAGGTTCTACACTAGGTCAAAATATGACACACTTACTGGGAAGAGGATAGGAATTGACCTTTAGTATAAGATCACACTATGATTCATTCAGTTCTGCTTTATACTTCATTATCATTTTAATTTCAGGTTTGAAAAAAACAGATTTTGAATGCTAATTTTAGTATGTTCATTTGCATCATGCTCATTTGTAATTGTGGTCTATAACAAGCCTGAAAGCAAGAGAGTAAAGTCAGTGTCACTTAGTGTTGACCTTTCATCCCTAAACAGAGTAAATGCCTTTAAAGGTCATTACACTGCCATCCTCTTCACAAATACATTATAACATAACCACTATAGCCTAATGTGGTTATTCTCCATTACTTACTGTATAGGCTGAGATGACATATGAAACCCATGAGGCGTTTATGAGCCCAGAGCTGGACAGGAAACATGCCAGAGACTGTAGATATTTATTGTTTGTTTGTTGGCGGAGGTGTCAGCTGTTGTGAGGGGGCAAATCATTTCCAGACCTGCAGGTGACATTTGGAGGCCGCTCACTACTGTGACTCATACAGTAAACGTAACCAGTGGTAGATGCCCGGTCTATCTTTATGTCGGACATTAACCCTCACATACTATTCATACTGTCTCACGTTTGTTTGAAATTTAAAATTACAGCATGCTGCACATTGCACTTGTTTAACATTAAATTAAATCATTATGACTGTTTTGTTTTATGTAACATAAAGGCATAACTGGATGATTGTGAATGTTTTTTTCCTCCATAATAAAATAATATGTAACCTCTGTGGAATATTCTCCTAGAATACTTAATCAAGGCGTAACCACCCATTTATAAATTATCGATGAAGTATATGAATGAAAAATAGATTTGTTGGCTAATTATGAGATACTGTGAAGGTAAGAATGAATAGTGTGATACTGAACATAATATCCGGTGTTTAGCAAAGATGTGATATTACAGCATTAACACAAAGATACAGAAACTTAATAATACAGGTGAAATATTTGAGTATATTTAGTATACCATGAAAAAACCTACAGAATGCTCCCCGTGTAAGAAGATATATATATAGCTTAACCCAGTTTATGACCTTTAACACAAATGAACAAGCCCCAGTTTAACAGGTCATGAGTCACATTTAAATTTGTGAATCACTAGTTTAATTATATGAATAGATGAACACAAAAGTTATTATTTATATAATCATCACTCTTTATTCTGGTACAGTTTTATGGAAATTAAAAAAAGAAACAATCAAGCAGGTAAACAGAAATATCTGTGTGGTACATGTTCAGCAAAACAAGTGTTTCATCAACAGCTACAGACTATGAAAGCTGTAGACTACAATTGCACATATAAAGGACTTGCTTAACCAGATATGTAGTGCAGCAGTTTAAACATTATCCATGCTGACTGTATAAACTCTGATCCTTAATGGCAGAACTCACAGCAGGCCAGGAGGATGAAGATTTCCAATCCTCTGATTTTTCCCTCTTCTGTTCTTTCAGTCATCTCCTGTAATGCATTCCCTCGCCAAGAGAAAACCACAAACTATTTCAAGTTTAAAAAGAAAAGTCATCTTTAGAGCGATTTTCCACAATCTATGCCTGAAGAAACAGACAGGATTTATTGAGTGTCAAAAGGTTGGTGTTGTCTTAACCACTCCATTTCTCCCTTAACATCTTTTAATATTTAAGATATCATCAAATAATCAGAAACAGACAAACATGCAATAAACTAAAATGAAAACCCCCTTCACAAAAAGATGACATCACAGACTTTGATAAGGAGTTGTCATTTGCATTTTATGATCATTTTGTGATGTTTGGAGATGTTACAAATGCAGTGTAAAACTGCAGAAGAACAGTCATACTGAAATAGTCAGACCATGGTCAGATATGATAGTTTGAAATGATAGAAATAAGAGTTACTGTTTTGAACAGTTGAAATATGATCAGATATTCAGATCCTGGATCCCCAGGATGACCGCCCTCCTGTTCAAACTCTATGGCTTTATGTAGTGAAGTCACAGATGGAGCTTTGGATTTAAAGAGTGCCAACATATTGAAGATGAACTACAAAGATGTAATTTCTTAATACTATATAT